>PVIW01007978.1:39399-66297 GCA_004026585.1 Noctilio leporinus | reverse complement strand
CTCCATGAGTTAGAGAATTTTTGGGTTTTTCCCTTGAATTTGGTTTCTAGTTTCAAGCCATTGTGATCTGAGAAGATACTTTGTATGATTTCAATTTTCCTGTATTTGTGGAGGCTTGTCTTGTGACATACCATGTGGTCTATCTTGGAGAATGAGCCATGTGCATTTGAAAAGAATGTGTATTTTGCTTCTTTGGGGTCAAAGACTCTATCTACATCAGTTAGGTCCATTTCCTCAAGAGTGTTGTTCAATGCCACAACATCTCTGGAAATTTTTTGTTTGGAAGATCTGTCCATTATTGATAGTGGGGTATTAAAATCCCCTACTATTAGTGTGTTGCTGTCTATGTCTTTCTTAAAGTCTTCCAAGATTTTCTTTATATATTTCGAAGCTCCTATGTTGGGTGCGTATATGTTTATCAGAATTATTTCTTGTTGATGGATTGTTCCCTTAAGTATTATGAAATGTCCATCTTTGTCCCCTTTTATGGCCTTCATTGTAAAATCTATTTTATCTGAAATCAGT
This sequence comes from Noctilio leporinus, assembly GCA_004026585.1. Taxonomy (NCBI): domain Eukaryota; kingdom Metazoa; phylum Chordata; class Mammalia; order Chiroptera; family Noctilionidae; genus Noctilio; species Noctilio leporinus. Next base: position 65,772 of record PVIW01007978.1, on the reverse strand, counting down.
ATTGCTACTCCAGCTTTTTTTTCATGTCCATTTGCTTGATATATAGTTTTCCATCCCTTCACTCTCAATCTGTGTCAATCTTTTGTTCTGAGGTGGGTCTCTTGAAGACAGCATATATGTGGGTCATGTTGTCTTATCCATTCGGCTCCCCTATGTCTTTTGATTGGTGCATTTAATCCATTTACATTTAAGGTTATTATTGATTGATACTTATTCATTGTCATTTTCTCCCTTTGTGTCTGTATTCCTCTTTGGCTTTCTCTGTTTCTTCATTTTATTTGTTTACTTATTTTTATAGCAGACCCTTTAGCATTTCTTGCAATGCTGGTTTGGTAGAGATGTATTCTTTCAGTCTTTTTTTGTCTGGGAAGCTCCTTATGTCTCCTTCTATCTTGAATGAGAGCCTTGCTGGGTAGAGTATTCTTGGTTTCAGACCTTTGTTTCCCATGACTTGAAATACTTTTTGCCATTCCCTTCTGGCTTGAATTGTTTCTGTTAAATAATCAGTTGATAGCCTTATTGGAGCCCCTTTGTATGTTATTTGTCTTTTCTCTCTTGATGCTTTTAGGATTCTCTCTTTGTCTTTGAAATTAGCCATTTTAATAATAATGTGCCTTGGTGTTGGTCTGTTTGGGTTGATCCTCATTGGGACCCTCTGTGCTTCCTGAACTGGATTAATGTTTTCACTCATCATGTTAGGGAAATTCTCTATCATGACTTTTTTGAACAGGTTTTTCATTCCTTGTTTCTCTTCTCCTTCTGGTATCCCTATGATACGGATGTTGTTACGTTTCATGTTGTCCTGCAGCTCTCTTAACCCCTCTTCAGTCTTATTCAGCCTTTTTTTATTCTCTTGTACTGTCTTGGAGTATTTGTCTACCTTATCCTCCAACTTGCTGATCCGGTTCTCTGCTTCCTCTAGCCTACTGTTAATTCCTTCTACTGTATTCTTCAATTCAGAAATTGTATTCTTCATTTCCTCCTGGCAGTTATTGTTAGTTTCCATGTCCTTTTTCATGCTGTTGTAGCTCTCAGTAAGTTCCTTGTAACTTCCCTGGAGTTCTTTGTAACTTCCCTGGAGTTCTTTGTAATTCCCCTGGAGTTTTTTGTAATTTCCCTGGAGTTCTTTGTAATTTCCCTGGAGTTCTTTGTAGTTCTCCTGGAGTTGTTTACAGTTTTCTTTGATGTGGCTGAGCTCACTGAGCTTCTCTATCATCATTGTTTTGAATTCCTGATCTGATATTCCAGGTGCCTCTGTTTCATTTTGTGTTTTTTCTGGGGATTCTTCCTTTCCTTTTGGTGATGGACTGATTCTTTTTTCCCCCATTTTGGGTGTCTGTTCTTGCTTGCTCTTTATTTATTTATTTATTTATTTTTGTTCTTTCCTTGGGTTAACCTGCTTTGCTTCCTTGCCTTAGTTGAGCCCCCTTCTGTGATAGGATATTTGTGGAGTTCAGTGTTGCCATCTCCCAGATTTTCTCCACTTGCTATTCTTGGTGTGTCCTTTATTTGGGCTGTCTGGTTGTATTCTGGGCCTGTGCACTCCATTTATGCAAGGCAAACCCTGGGCACTGGTCACCACAGGCAGTACACGGTTGGTGTCTCTCTATCCGACCCAGTCCAGTCAACTTGGGCTGCAGGTGCGCGGCTGCCATATCATGACTTTTTTTAACAGGTTTTCCATTCCTTGTTTCCCTTCTCCTTCTGGTTTCCCTATGATACAGATGTTGTTACATTTCATGTTGTCCTGCAGCTCTCTTAACCCCTCTTCAGTCTTGTTCAGCCTTTTTTTATTCTCTTGTACTGTCTTGGAGTATTTGTCTACATTATCCTCCAACTCGCTGATCTGGACCTCTGCTTCCTCTAGACTACTGTTGATTACTTCTTCAATTCAGAAATTGTATTCTTTATTTCCTCCTGGCACTTATTGATAGTTTCTATGTCCTTTTTCATGCTATTGTAGCTCTCAGTAAGTTCCCTGTAATTTCCCTCAAGTTCTTTGTCGTTCTCCTGGAGTTGTTTATAGTTTTCCTGATGTGGCTGAGCTCACTGAGCTTCTCTATCATCATTCTTTTGAATTCCTCATATGATATTCCAGGTGCCTCTGTTTCATTTTGTGTTCTTTCTGGGGATTCTTCCTTTCCTTTTGTTTATGGACTGATTATTTTCCCCCATTTTGGGTGTCTGCTGTTGCTTGCTGTTTAATTTTTTTTTTTTTTTCTTTTTCCTTGGGTTAACCAGCTTTGCTTCCTTGCCTTATTTAGCACCCTTCTGTGATAGGAGATTTGTGGAGTTCAATGTTGCATTCCCAGATTTTCTCCACTTGTTGTGCTTGGTATGTCCTTTATTTTGGCTGTCTGGTTGTATTCTGGACCTGTGGGCTTTTAACAGGAATAAAAAAGGAAAAGAAAGAGAAAAAAGGAAAAAAGAAATAAAAATGATAATAATAATAATAAGAAAGGGTTTAGATGGCTGTTCACCCTTAATAATAATCCCTGAATGGTCCAGGTAGAGCCGGGACCTGAGGGCTTTATCAGGAAGAAAAGAAAGAAGAAAAAAAAAGGGGGAGGGAGCCACAAGACAGAGAAAAAAACAATATTAATAAGGAAAGGGTTTACGTGTTTGTTCACCCTTTATGATATCTGATTGGTCCAGGTGGAGCCAGGACCGGTGGGCTTTAACAGGAAGAAAAGAAAAAAGAAAAAAAAAGCAGGGGGGGAAGAAAAAGAAAGGAAGAAAAGAATAAAGAAAGGGTTTAGGTGGCTGGGGAAGGGAGGAATACTTAGATTGAGGACTTGGAATGCGTTGTAGCCAGAGAGTGTGTAGACTTTAAATCAAGAGTGTGTGTGGGGGGGGGAGGTTCTTGGGTATTTAGGTGGATTGAGATAGGGGGGGATTAAGAATATGTGAGAAGTAACTTTTGAAAAGGATATGTTGAGGATTAATAGTTCATATATCTCTTTTTTTTTTTTAATTTTATTGTTGTTGTATTACATCCATCCCCTTTTTGCTCCCCTCTGTCCCCCCACCCACCCACCCATTCCCCCCAAAGTCAATCCCACCTGTTGTCCATGTCCATGGTTCCTTTATACTAGGTTCTTGTCTAAGCTGCTCCCCATCTTTGCCTCTACCTCTCCCTCCCATATATCTCTTGGTATAACTCAGATGCTTGAAATTAGCAGCCATCCATTTCCTGAGGCTGCCTCTTTTTCTTAGTCAGGTCTCTGCAGTCTGTAGTCTATATGTTATTAGCATGTCAGGGCCTCTGATTGTCACAGTCAGGGATGATTCTGAGTGTCAGCCCCCAGGAATGCTGGGCCTTCAGTAGCCTAGCTAGATTTTAGAGCTCCCGGTATTCTGCAGCTTGCAGGGTGTCCCCTCCCATTCCTGGCAGAGGTTCCTGCCTGTGATAGGCACCTGGCACCCCTGCAGTGCAGCCTGCAACCTCTCTGGTTCCTGTGATGACTGGCCCTGCCTCCACAGCTCCCAGAGGAGGCAGCCCCCGTCCACCAACACTGCCCAACTCCCCAGGTTGAGAGCCAGTCTTCCAAGCGAAGTCTCCAAAGAGTCCTTTACGGCGGCCTCTGTGATGCACCTCTCCCAGGTGTCTGTGGTCTTTGTCTCAGGCAATGGGCGGGTCAATTGACCCCGCTACTAGTTCCCAGCTCACAGTTTAGAGTTTCCTTGGGAGCCTGGGGCCTGTGTGGGTGCGCAGGGCTGGGCCTCCCCCCTCACAGGGGCTTTAAACTGCTGTTTCCCCGGTGTCCCAGCAGCACTGTTTTTGGCCTTCTCACCACTCCAGCCCGTGCACTTCCCTGCTCTCCAGTAGGATTGTTTTAATAAAGGAAAAACAAATATGAGATGACTAACATAGAAAAATTATTTTGGGAGGGGAGGAAGAGGAGGAATATTAAGAGTATGGACTAGAGAGGCAAACAAAATGTTAAATATACATCATAAGTAAAATGGGAGAAGGGACATGGATGGGATAAGAGGAAAGAGAACTAGAGGAAGAAGAAATATGAAAATAAGAAATGAAAACCTGGTAAAGACACAATGATTAACATTTAAAATGAAAAATAGAAGGGGCAGATGGGTGGCAAGATTCAGTTAGAGAGGGGAATGGTAAAAATGTGAGATTTGAAATACAAAAATAGTGACCATGAGATTGAAGAAGTGTATCAACAACCACCTTATCTGCAACTATCAAGCAGATTGATAAAGGTGGAAAGCAAATAAAGGTATTTTAAGAACAAAAAAAAAAAGAACTTAAGATGGCTAATGACCATCACAAATGGTTTTGAGAGGCTGAAGGGTGGAGAAATGGTAAGAGTACAGAATGGAAACAAGTCATAGTTCGAAAGAAAACAGAATTTAAATCTAACATAAAAAGAGAATAGAAGGTAAAAGGAAGAGATGGATGAACAATAATATGATATTTGAAATAAACCAGTGATGTATTAGGCCTAAACTTGAAGGACAGTGTATGAATGTTTAAAAGCTATGCATGGGAGAAATTTGTGCCTTGTTGCACTTGTCTTTATTTTCTGCTCCAGTGGGTTTTGTAGATCAGATCAGGGCCACAGGAACTGCATAGCTCCTGATGTCTGGTGAAGGACTCTTTCAGAGTTTTTTTTAATTTTCCCCTGCAGAAATGTTCCCATCATGAAACTCCTAAGCCTGGACTCACTGATTTACAGAGCCTTGAATCCTGAAAGTAGGGGTTGAATGCACCTGTTAGAGGATCTTGCTGGATGCTGCAAATCTCAGGCATTTGGCTCCTCCTCCCAGGCCTTAGTGTGCAGCTCTCTCGCTGGAGGCTCTGCTGAACTCTCCACTCTGAACAGCCTTCTGCTCTGAGCCATGCTGGGTTGGAAACCACCCATTGGTCCAGCAGTGCATTCTAGTCCTTTGAGTTTTTGTTTAGCAGAGCCACTGTGCTTGTGCACAGGTATGTAAGCCCTGAATAACTGCTGAGTCTCAGGTCTTTGCTCAGCTCCCCTTTTTTAAAAAGTCTGTATGGTCCCCATGCTGTGGCACTGGTCCCTATGGGCCCCATTCTCCAAGCACTCCCTGTCCCCCAAAAATCTCTCTTGGTCTGTGCTGGCCTCCACCTTCCCAAGCCTCTGACAGTTTCAAAGTTTCTCCCTGGATGGCACTGGGAAGAGCCCTTGCAGTAACACAGTAAGAATAGGGACTTTGCTCCCTCCAGAGATCTTTAGCTTTAGGCAGGCCTGCTCCTGCTGTGCAGTTTCCAGGACCCACCCCTCCCAGGCCTTCTCTGTATATCCCAATAGCTCATTGCTCCCAAGCTGATCTGTAGCTGCCCCTACACTGTGCAGCCAAAAGTGCTGCGCAGGGCAGGCATGGTGGTTCTGCTTAAAAAGCATTGGCCACTAGGTCCCAGGATACCTGCCGGCAGACAGTTTTTGCTCACTCCTGTGCAGTCCCCACACTGCATTCTATGGTTAAAATCACAGTAGCTGTCACTGATTCTAGGATCTGTGTTTTTACTCCAAGTCTGATATGGGATGGGAGCGAAGTAGACAGTGCTGCTAGGTACTCTGCCACCATCTTCCTTCCCCTCTGAGGTTCAAATTCAGCAACCATTTGTGATAAGAACTCAGCAAAGTGGGAATAGAAGGAACATACCTCAACATAATAGAGATCATATATGACAAACACACAACCAACATTATACTCAATGGGCAAAAAGGAAATGTTTTCCTTAAAACCAGGAACCACTGATATCTGCTTTCACCACTCTTTATTTTTTATTTTTTATTGTTATATTAGTTTTCCCAATCTTCCCCCTGTTGATCTCCATTGCCCTGTCTCTCCTCCATTCCCACAGTAAATCCCCACCCTACTGTTTATGACTATGGGTCATTTATACTAGTTCCTTGACAAAACCCTTCCTCTTCTTTCCCCTTCCCCCTCTTCCTCTCTCCTTTGGTCACTGTCAGTGTTCTTTGTTTCCATGCCTCTGGTCCTATTTTGATAGTTTGTTATGATAGAGAGAGAGAGAGAGAGAGAGAGAGAGAGAGAGAGAGAGAGAGAGAGAGAGAGAGAGAGAGTCTTTTTAAAAAACCCAGCATGATACCTGCATAAAATGAGACATATAGACTAACAGAACAATATAGAGAGCCAAGAAATAAACCCACACCTTTATAGTAATTAACTTTAGACAAAGCAGAAAAAGCATATAATGGTAAAGAACAGTCTATTCAACAAATGGTGTTGGGAAAATTGGACAGATAAGTGTTTAAAATGGAACTAGATCATCTTATACCATACTGAAGAATAAACTCAAAATGAATTAAAGACTCAAATGTAAGATCAAAATTATATAATTCCTAGAAGAAAACAGGCAATAAAATCATGTACAGGATGTGTACAATAAATTGGCAAAATTTTAGTGAAATAAACAACAAACCACAAGTGTTATATTTTGAAATAAATTATATGTAAATATATAAACAGTCATTATCTTTTTAATTGTTAAAAAAAAGCCTCCATTTGCTGCAATAATAGACTTGATTCAACTTCAGAATCTTAAGTATGCTTTAACTTTTCTTTATCCATGGACATTAAAATGTTTTCAATATAAGCTTTAACAGCTTCTTTATTGGAATGAGGGTGTTTATTAACTTCTGTCTCACAAGTGCTATATACATAATAGTCTAAAGGATTTGCATCTGGTGAATTAGGTGACCAGATTTCCATTGGCCAGAATTCAGGAACATTGACACTAAGGAATACTTGCATCTTTTTGGCATTATGTGCTAGTACCCCATCTTGTTGGAAGATAAAATAACATCCATTTGTGACTTGCTTCATCCATGGTACAACTACTTTTCTCAAAACATCAAGATAAACATAAAAAATCACCTTCATGGATGGAACTGGAGAGTATTATGCTTAATGAAATAAGCCAGTCAGTGAAGGACAAATATCATATGATCTCACCCACTACAGGACAATAATGAACAAAACTAACAACAAGCAAAACAGAACCAAATATATGAATACAGTGAATAGGCCTTCAGTGGTCAGGGGGAAAGGGGTTGGAGGGAGGGGGGAGGCAGAGGCAAGGAAGGGGAGCAGCTTAGACAACAACCTTGTATAAAGGAACCATGGACATGGACAATAGGTGGGGTTGACTTTGGGGGAATGGGTGGGTGGGGAGGGGGACAGAGGGAAGTAAATAGGGGATGGATGTAACACAACAACAATAAATTTTTTTAAAAAAATCACCTTCAATCCTTGTAGGAAAAAAATGCAGGGTCATGATACCTTCTTTATTGCTGACAACATCTAACACCATCATTGTAGCAGGAAATGTGATTTTCATGACAATTAGGACTTCATTAAGATTCTCACAGAGCCACCTGTTGTGTCTTCTGTTGACTATTTGGTTCTGCTGAAAATTCTTTTTATCAGAGAATAAAATCAGAGGATTTTTTTCTTTGGGATTTAAAATTTTTTTTAGCAGTTTCCTTGCTTTTTTAAAGCACCTTTCCTTCGTCAGTTGTGTCATAAACTGACCTCTTCTGAGAACATATGGCCTGTATATGATATCTTTAGCAATAATCTTGTGAACCATTGCATCCAACATCTGCAGTTCTCTTGCTATGGAGTGCATTGAGTTTCCTGGATCTTCATTGATGATCTCCTGGATTTTGTGATACAATATCATCTGGACTTGTGCAATCCTTGTGTACCTTATGTGTTTTCCTTGTTGGTGTGGCAACATCAGGATCAGCATCATACACCTTCTTCATGTTGTCAACTGTATGTAAAGGGATGTTATTGAAGTCCGCAATTTCCTTACCAGTTCATCCTGAATGCAGTTCAGAAATTATGGTTGCTCTAACATCATATTCCTTCGACATGATGGTTGCTCTCTGAATTTAATACTTTATATCTGAAACAATGATGTTAAATCATAACCTTAGAAACATAGTTTTTCAAAATTAATAAGCACGTGAAATGAGATAAAAAGTTATTGCCAATGTATTGCACGCACCCTGTACATTGCTCATAGCAATATTTTTTGGATATATCCCCTTGGGCAAGGGAAATAAAAGAAAAAATAGTGAGTTATATATCACACACAAAATACTTTTGTCACAGTAAAGAACCCATTAACAGAGTTCTGGCAAGATGGAAGAGGAGTAAGTGGAGCTACAACAATCTCCTACCAGGTCACATCTGGAATTACTTTTTTGGAGAAAAGCCCAGCTGTAATTACCAACAGAACACCAGCTGAAAAGAGATCCCATAACCAAGGACAGCAGAAGAGGCCACTCATCACAACATGACTGATGGGAATCACGGAAACTCAAGAGGGCTGGCTAGGCCCCCACCGGAGGCAGCACCCAAAGGGATGAAGCCAGTGGCTCCACCTGAGAAGGGTGGATTCTGGTCCCCCAGCAGGGATTCCCAGCCTACAGCAACATGGGAGAAAGTAGAGCAGCATCCAGCTGAGAAGGGCTGAAAGCTGTAGAGTTTGCTGGCCTGAGAGAGCACTGGAGACAGAGAACTACTAGGGTGACCACAGTGAAAATACATTGGCACCCACCTACCCTGGGCTCCAGCAGAGGGAGGGCAGAGAAGCCTGGAGACACGTGGGGAGAGTTTGCAGCAGTGGCTTGGAGGAGTGAAGTGCAGAAGCAGCTGTGGGGATCCCAGTGCTGACTTATTGCCCACACCTTGGGCAGACTGTGCTGCGCCAAATTGCTTCTTTATGAGGGATCCGCATGGCCCCACCAACTGGAAGCAATCAGCCCCGCCCAGCAGAGTCTGAGCCTGGCATCTGATCACAATTCTTTGATTTACATCTAAATAAATCTCTCCCTCCCTGCCCTAAGTATATATAAACAAGTGGGCACCTGAAGAGGTATTTCTCACCCAGCAGCACCTGAGCCTGGTGGCTGAGTACAAACTCTCTGACTTACAACTGGGTCACTCAGGCCCACAAAGTGGTGTTCCATCCTGGTGGCTGATCCTAGATCCGTTGCTTTGCAACTGAGTCAGTCTTGCTCAGCAGAACCTGGGCCCGGCAGCTAATTACAAACTATCTGACTTAGAGCTGGGTCAGACAGTTAGCCCCACAAAGTGGCAACTGAGCCTGGTGGATAATCATGGATTCATTGGTTGACAACTGAGTTGGTTTGTCCCACCCACTGGCCTCTGGGCCTGGCGGCTGATCACAAACTCATTGGATTACAATTGAATCTTTCAGTCTAGCCCATTGGCCCCTTAGCCTGGCAGCTGATCACAGATTCATTGGATTACAATAGAATCTGTCAGTCAAGCCACACACCTGAGCCTGGTGGCTAATCACAGATTCATTGGATTACAATTGTACCTTGCTGTCTAGCCCAGCAGCTCCTGAGCCTGCTGGCTAAACACAGATTCATTATATTAAAAATGGATCTTGATGCCTAGACCAATGGTGACAAGCCTGCCATCTGGTCACAGATTCATTGATTTACATATGAATCTGTCCCACAAGGCTGCACCTGAGCAGGTGGATGACACATTGGATTTCAATTGAACCTCTCTAGCCCAGTGGGGCCTAAGTTTGGTGGCTGATTTATTGATTTACAACTGCATCAGTCTGTCACTCTAAGCAGCATCGGAGACTGGTGGTGGATCACAGATTGATAGGATTACAACTAAATCCTTCCAGCATAGCAGTTCTTTAGCCTGACAGCTGATCACAGTCCAATTAGATTACAAAACAAACAAAAAACTAAAAATGGGGAGAAAAAGAAACAGTCCATCACTGAAAGGAAAAGAGGAATCCCCCAGAAAAATCACTAAATGAAAAAGAGGCAAGGAAACTTTCAGATATGGAATTCAAAATAATGATGATAGAGAAGCTCAATGAGATAAGCCAGCTCAAAGCAAACAACAAAAAACTCCAGGGGAACTACAAAGAACTCCAGGGAAGCAACAAGGAACTTACTGACAGCTACACCAGCATTAAAAAGGACATAGAAACTATCAGTAAGGGACAGGAGGAAATGAAGAATACAATTTCTGAATTGAAGAATACAGTAGGAGGAATCAACAGCAGGCTAGAGGAAGCAGAGGACAGGATGAGCGAGCTGGAAACAACATAGAGAAATACTCCAAAACAGTGCAACATCATGAAAAAAGACCGAATAAGAATGAAGAACAGCCCTGGCTGATAGCACAGTGGATAAGGTGCCGGCCTGCGAACCCAAAGGTCGCAGGTTCGATTCCCCAGCCAGGGCACATAACTAGGTTGCAAACCAGGTCTCCAGTCAGGTCTGTGGCTGGAGGCAGGTGAAAAGCAACCATACATTGATGTCTCTCTTCCTCTCTGCCTCTCTCCCTTCCCCTCTTTCTGAAAATAATGAAATAAAATCTTTAAAAAAAAAAAAAAAGAAGTTTTAAGAGAGCTGCAGGACAACATGTAATGCAATAATATCCATATCATAGGGATACCAGAAGGAGAAGAGAAACAAGGAATGGAAAACCTGTTCAAAAAAGTAATGATAGAAAACTTCCCTAACATGATGACTGAAAACATTACTCAGGTTCTGGAAACATAGAGGGTCCCAATGAGGATGAATCCAAACAGACCCACTCCAAGACACATTATAACTAAAATGGCAAATTTTCAAGACAAAGAGAGAATCCTAAAAGCATCAAGAGAGAAACAGCAAATAATATATAAGGGAGCCTCAATAAGACTATCAAACGATTATTCAACAGAAACAACAAAAGCCAGAAGGGAATGGAGAAAAATATTCCAAGTAATGGGAAACAAAGACCTACAACCAAGATTACTCTACCCAGCCAAGCTCTCATTCAAAAGGGAGGAGATATAAGAAGTTTCCACACAAAAGAAGACTAAAAGAATGCATTTCTACCAAACCAGAATTGCAAGAAACGATAAAGGGTCAGCTTTTTAAAAAATGAAGAAACAGAGAGACACAGAGAGGAACACAGGTACAAAGCGGGAAAATGGCAATAAATAAGCATCAATCAATAATAACCTTTAATTTAAACAGATTAAATGCACCGATCAAAAGACATAGGGTAGCTGAAAGGAAAAGAGAACATGACCCACACATATGCTGTCTCCAAGAAACTAAAAGATCACTGTATTCATATATTTGGTTCTGTTAAAATTTAAAAGAGAGAGAGAGAGAAGGAGAGAGAGAGAGAGAGAGAGAGAGAGAGAGAGAGAGAGAGAGAGAGACTAAAAGATCAGAACAAAAGATTGGCACATGCCCTGACTGGTGGCTCAATGGTGGCCAGCCTGTGAACCTAAAATTCACTGGTTCGATTCTCCAGTCAGGGCACATAACCAGGTTGCAAGCCAGGTCTCCAGCCAGGTCAATAGCTGGAGGCAGGTGAAAGGCAACCACACATTGATGTCTCTCTCCCTCTCTGCCTCTCTCCCTCCCCCTCTCTCTAAAAATAATAAATAAAATATATTTTTAAAAAAACATTGGCACAGATTGAATGTGAAGGGATGGAAAATTATATATCAAGCAAATGGATATGAAAAAAAAAAAAGGCTGGAGTAACAATACTTATTTCAGACAAAATAAATTTTATGATGAAGGCCAGGAAAAGAGACAAAGAAGGACATTTCATAACACTTAAAGGAACCATCCATCAAGAAGATGTAACTCTGGTAAACATATATGCACCCAAAATAGGAGCTCTGAAATACATAAGGAAAATCTTGGAGGAATTTAAGAAAGATATAGACAGCAACACATTCATTGTAGAGGATTTTAATACCCCATTATCAACATTGGATAGACCTTCCAAACAAAGAAAGCAAGGATATTGTGGCATTGAACAATACTCAAGAGGAAGTGGACATAACTGATATATACAGAACATTTCACCCCAAAGAAGAAAAACACACATTCTTTTCAAATGCACATGGAACATTCTCTAAGATAGGCCACATGATAGGTCACAAACAAGCCTCCACAAATACAGGAAAATTGAAATCATACCAAGCATCTTCTCAGATCACAATGGCTTGAAACTAGAAACCAATCTCAAAGGAAAAAAATAAAAACGCTCTAATTCATGGAGAATGAATAACACACTTTTAAGTAATGAATGAGTACACAATGAGATCAAAGATAAAATCAAAAAGTACCTGGAAACAAATAACAATTAATACACAACAGTCCAAAACCTATGGGGCACAGCAAAGGCAGTCCTCAGAGTGAAATTCATAGTGATACAGGCCTACCTAAAAAGCTCAGAAAAAGTTCATACAACCTAACCATAAAGCTGCAAGAACTAGAGGAGTAACAACAAACAAAGCCTATAGCAAGTAGAAGGAAGGAAATCACCAAGATGAGAGCATAATTGAATAATTTAGAGACTAAGACTACAATTTAAAGAATCAGTAAGTCCTAAAGCTGGTTCTTTGAAAAAATAAACAAAATTGACAGGCATTTATCCAGACTCATCAAGAAAAAGAGATGACCCAAATAAACAGAATCAGAAATGACATTGGAGAAATCACAACCGATGCTTCAGAAATACAAAGGAATGTAAGAAATTACTACAAACAACTACATGACAAGAAATATGACAACTTGGGTGAAATGGACAAATTCCTGGAAATGTATAATCTACCAAAACTGAATACAGAAGAAGCACAAAGCCTGAATAGACCAATAACAACTAGTGAAATTGAAGGAGTAATCAAAAATCTCCGAAAGCACAAGAGCACTGGACAAGATGGCTACATAGGGGAATTCTACAAAACATTTAAAGAAGAACTAACGCCTATCTTTCTCAACCTATACAAAAATATCCAGGAAGAGGGAAGACTCCCAAACTCTTTCTATGAGGCCAATATTATTCTAATCCCAAAACCAGGTGAAGACATAACTAAGAAAGAAAATTATAGGCCAATATCTCTGATGAAAATACATGCTAAGATTCTCAACAAAATATTGGCCAACTAGATCCAGCAATACATTCTAAAGATCATACACCATGATCAAGTCGGTTTCATCCGAGGGATGTAAGGATGGTACATTTTCAACTCAATAAATGAAATACACCACATTAACACAATGAAACATAAAAACCATATGATCATATGAATAGACGCTGAAAAAGCATTTGATAAAGTACAGCAACCATTTATGATAAAAACCCTCAGCAAAATGGGAATAGCAGGAGCATATCTCAATATCATAAAAGCCATCTATGAGAAACCTGAAGCCAACATCATACTCAATGGGCAAAAACTAAAAGCTCTTCCCCTAAGATCAGGAACAAAACAAGGCTGTCCATTTTCTTCACTTCTATTTAACGTCGTTTTGGAAGTTCTAGCCATAGCTATCAGAGAAGAAAAAGGAATCAAAGGTATCCAAATTGGAAAGGAAAAAGTCAAACTGTCACTTTGTACAGAGGACATGATAGTGTACGTAGAAAACCCTACAGACTTCACTAAAAACTTACTTGACCTAATAAGCAAATTCAGCAAAATAGCTGTATATAAAGTCAATATTCAAGGATCAAAAGCATTTTTGTATACCAATAATGAAACATCAGACATAGAAGCTAGAAAACAAATTCTATTTATCATAGCAAGAATAATAAAGTACTTAGTAATAAACTTAACCAAGGAGGTAAAAGACCTACACTCAGAAAACTTCAGAACACCAAAGAAAGAAATTAAGGAAGATACAAATAAATGGAAGCATATACCATGTTCATGGATGGGAAGAATTAACATCATTAAAAAGGCCATACTACCCAAAGCAATCTATAGATTCAATACAATCCTAATTAAAATACCAATGACATACTTCACAGACATAGAAAAAATACTTCAAAAATTTATATGGAGCCAAAAACACCAATGAATAGCCACAGTAATCTTGAGAAAGATGAACAAGGTAGGAGGAATCACAATACCAGACATCAAACTATACTACAAGGCAACTGTCATCAAAACAGTCTGGTACTGGCATAAGACTAGACAGATAGATCAATGAAACAGAATACAGAGCCCAGAAATGAACTCAGGGCCTGGCTGGTAGCACAGTGGGTAAGGTGCCAGCCTGCGAACCCAAAGGTTGCAGGTTTGATTCCCCAGCCAGGGCACATAACCAGGTTGCAAGCCAGGTCTCCAGTCAGATCTGTGGCTGGAGGCAGATGAAAAGCAACCATACATTGATGTCTCTCTTCCTCTCTGCCTCTCTCCCTTCCCCTCTTTCTAAAAATAATGAAATAAAATCTTAAAAAAAAAAAAAAGTCCTTGGGTGAGGATAAAAAAAAAAATTATTAAAAAAAAAAAAGAAATGAACTCAGGACTCTGTGGTCAATTAATATTAAACAAAGGGGGAAGGAACATAAAATGGAGTAAAATCTGTCTCTTCAACATGCGGTATTGGGAGAACTGGACAGCAACATGCAAAAAAATTAAAACTAGACCACCAACTTACACCATACACTAGAATAAATTCAAAATGGATAAAGGACTTACACATAAGCAGTGCCATCATAAAGGTGTTGGAGAAAAATATAGGCAGTGAAATTTTAGATTTCCTATGCAGAAATATGTTTACTAATACTTCTCCAAGGGCAAAGGAAATAAAAGAACAAATACACAAATGGGACTATATCAAACTGAAAAATTTCTGTTCAGCTAAAGAAAATATCAGCAAAATTAAATAAAAGGGAACCAACTGTATGGGAAAACATATTTGCCAAAGATACCTCACACAAGGGCTTGATATCCAAAATATATAAAGAACTAATGTAACTCAACAAAAGGGGGAAAGACATTCCTATTAAAAAATGGGCAAAGGACCTGAACAGACAACTCACTGAGGAAGACATACAAAGGGCCCAAAGGCATATGAGAGAATGCTCAACATCACCAGCCATCAGAGAGATGCAAATTAAAACCACAATAAGATACCACCTCACACCTGTCAGAATGTCAATCATCAACAAAACAACAAACAACAAGTGCTGGTGAGGATATGGGCAAAAAGGAACCCTGGTGCACTGCTGGTGGTAATGTAGGCTGGTGCAGCCACTATGGAAAACAGTATGGAGTGATTTTAAAAATCTAAAAATGGAACTTCCTTTTGATCCAGCAATTCCACTACTAGGACTATACCTGAAGAACCCTAAAACACCAATTCAGAAGAGCCTATGTACCCCTATGTTCATAGCAGCACTATTTACAATAGCCAAGTGCTGGAAACAGCCTAAGTGCCCATCAGTGGATGATTGGATCCAAAAACTTTGGTACATTTACACAATGGAATACTACACAGCAGAAAGAAAGAAGGAACTCCTAACCTTTGCATGACATGGATGGAACTGGAAACTATTATGCTTAGTGAAATAAGCCATTCAGTGAAGGACAAATACCATATGATCTCACCCATCACAGGACAATAATGAACAAAAGAAACAAGCAAAGTAGAACCAGATACATGAATACAATGAATAGAACTTCAGTGGGCAAGGGGAAGGGGTGGGGGGAGGAGGAGTCACATAAGGAGCCAGTTTAGTCAAGGAACTAGTATGGAAGAACCATGAACATGGACAATAAGTGGGATTGACTTTGGGGGATAGTGTGTGGGTGGTGAAGGGGACAGAGTGTTGTAAAAAGGGGATGGATGTAACACAAAATAAAATTAAGTTAAAAAAAGAACCCATTAATATAATGAAAAGATGGCACATTGAATGGAAAAACATATTCAGCAATCATAAGCTAAAATGGGGTTAATATTCAAAAATTTTAAAAAAACTTTTATAACTCAACAGCAAGAATGTTAACAATCCAATTAATAAATGTGCAAATGTAAATAGACAATGCCTCAAAGATGACATATGGGTGGCCATTAGAAAAATCATAGAACATCATTAATCAAGAAATTCAAATTAGAATCACAATAAAATATTACTTCACACCTGTCACAATTGCTATCATCAATAAATCAACAAAGAAATGCTGGTGAGAATGTAGAGAAAAAGATACCCTTGTGCACTGTTGGTAGGAATGCAGATTGGTGTAGCCACTAAGGAAAATAGTTATAGATTTTCCTCAAAAAATAAAACATGTATTTGCCTTATGACCCAGCAACTTCACTTTCAGGAAGAAACCTAAAAACGCTAATTTATAAGTATATACGCACCCTTGTGTTCACTGCTATGCTACTCATAATGGCTAAACTTTCAAATCAGTCCAAGTGCCTATCTAGATGAGTGAATAAAAAAAGCTGTCATACTTTTACAATGAATGAATGAAAATCTTACCTTTTGTGACAAATGGGTAGACCTAAAAAGTATTATTTTAAGTGAAATATGCCAATCAGAGAAAGACAAATACCATTATGATTTCAGTTATATCTGAAACCCAATGAAAATAAATAAATCAACAATCAACAATCTCATAGACACAGGGAACAAACAGAACTGTCAGAGAGGTTGTTGGTTTCGAGGTTGAGTGAAAAAGGTGAAGGATTTGAGGGAAAAACCTCATAGATACATATAATAGTATGGTAAATACCAGAGGGAAAAATGGGTAGGGGAAGGGAGAAGAGTGTAAAGAAGGGATAAATGGTGACAATAGGGGACTTGACTTTGGGTGGTGAGCACACAATATGATAGACAGATGTCTAATAGAATTGTACACTTAAAATGTATGTAACTATATTAACCAGTGTAACTCCAATAAAACCAAAAACTAATTTTTAAATAGAATTAAATATAAAAATAAGACTCTGAAGAAATTAAATAAGATACAAATAAATAGCAGTGTATACTATGCTTATAAATAGAATGACTAAAAAAGTAAGAACCATAGGATTTTACTTATATGTAAAATATAAAACTGAAAGCAACAAACAAATAAAAACAAAAAGCTCATAGAAATAGACTATAGTATGGCGATTACCACAGGGTAGGAGAATGGAAATGTAGTAAAGAGTAAAATGGTCAAACATATGGTAATAAAAGCTTTGAGTTCGGGTTGTGGGAACACAATTCAATGCACAGATCATATATCATGGAATAGTACACTTGTATAATTTCATTAATCAATGTTACTGCAGTAAGTTTAACAAAAATAAAAATTCACAAAATATATACTGAAAATATCTACTATACTTACCTTGATAATTAACTGGAGATCTGGAATTTTATTTTTTCCATTTTATTGACATTTAATTAACATATAGCACTGTATATTTTTAAAGTGTACAACATACTGATTTCAATGATACATACTATAAAATGGTTATCACAATATGTTTTGTTAACATTCATCAGCTCATGTAGATAAAAAAATAAATAAAAAGGAGGAAAAATATTTGTAATGAGAATTCAGGACCTACACTTTTAAGAACTTTCAAAAACTTTTAAATATAGCAATGTAAACTGTAGTCATCATAATGTACATTACATTGATAGTACTTATTTATAACTAGAAGTTGGTACCTTTTCACCACCTTTATCTAATTCCCCCTTCTTTATCCTAACTCTCAGCCTTGCAACCATGAACCTGATCTTTTTTCACTATGAGCTTTGTTTTACATGTCTTTTTTTTTAAGATTCCACATATAAGTGATATCATACAATATTTACCTTTCTCTTAACTTTTTTTCACTTTACATAAGCCCTCAAGGTCATTATTTGAAGAAGTGGCAGAATTTCCTTCTTTTTATAGCTGAATAATATTTTACTACATCCATTCTTTATCAATTCATTCATTGACTTATGTTGTTTCCCTTTCTTGGTTATTATATAAATAATTCTGTTATGAACATGGGGGTGCAGTTATTCCTTACACATAGTTTTTTTTATTTGTTTCTTGTGAATATCTTCAGAAGTGAAATTGCTGGGTAAATCTTTATAGTGGTTTTATTTGTAATAACCTCAAATTGGAAACAACTCAAATTTCATTCAGTGGCTAAATGGTTAAAGAAACCATGGTAAATTATCTATAGTTTTTGTTTTGTTTTGTTTTGTTTTTTACTTTTCAGAGTTGGTTTGTTCTATCCCAATAACAAAGTAGCCAACTTTTGTGAGTATATATATATATATATATATATATATATATAATCCTTTCTGTCAACCAAAAGAGGGAACAATTTTTTTTAAAAACTTGAAAGTTGATATTTGTGTAGACTGAAGGTAGAATTTTGGTTGTTTTTTTTTACAACTCAGAACACAGATGAAATCAAAATGCCCCTAAATGCACATATTTAAAAGATCCTTTAATCCATTCACATGAATTCATCTGAATCATTGCCATCCAGATTTGAAGACATATTCTCAATTTTCAGTAGTGATTCATAGCTCTTTAGTTCATTCATTTCCCTCTCTTCTTCATTTCTTCCTTTTCTTTCCTTTTCATTTCCTGAATTTGAGTTTTCTCATTCCTCTCCTCACTCACAGTCTCTGCATTCCTTCGCTGCTGCTAGGTCCGGGAACCACTCTATTTTAGTCTTTTCTAATGGGTTGAAGATCTCATTCACTTTCTTCTCCATTGTCACAATTTTCACATCCTTCTGCCTGTGAAAGTCTATTTGTCCCACATCTATGTCGGCAGTTTCCTTCAGGTTAGACCATATGATGTATACACCATATTAATCTTGTTCATCTTGCAGCCTTGAATGCTATTGCCCTTCACAAGATGGGCACATCAATACTTCTTTTGGAATGTCTTCTATCCTTTCCCCCTTATGTAACCAAAGGTATACATGAGCCAAAGAGATTTTGTCCACATGAAACCAAGTATCTTCAGGCCAACCATATTTTATTAGATCCTCATTTTCATATGTTTCCTTTCCCATGTAAACAATGTAAGCAGATGAGTTAATACTACTGCTTGTGAAGTAGAACACCATGATCTCTGCAAGGGACAGCAACCCCAGCATAGAGCAGCAGCACCCACCTCTCAAGGGGCAGGATACCAGACACCGGAAATTATTTGAAAAATCCCCCACTTCAAAGGAACAAATTATTGTACCTGAAAAACTGGGATTGATCTCAAGGGAACTGTTGAGTGCAAAAAGCCTATCTCAAAACATTATATCATTATATAGTATATAACTCCATTTATTTTTAAAAACTCTTGATATAACAAAATTATTGAGAATAGGTTTAGGAGTAAGAACAGAGAGAAGAAAG
Organism: Noctilio leporinus; assembly: GCA_004026585.1. NCBI lineage: Eukaryota > Metazoa > Chordata > Mammalia > Chiroptera > Noctilionidae > Noctilio > Noctilio leporinus. The sequence goes on along the minus strand of PVIW01007978.1, from coordinate 46,584 downwards.
GATGAATGTGATTACAAAGGGATAGAATAAAGTATCTTTGTGGTGTTGCAAGTTCTATATCATGATTGTGGTTGTAGTTACACAAATTTCATAAGAAAATTATATAGAATTACATGGACACACATACACAAGTGCATGTAAAACTAGTGCAATATGATAAGGCCTGTGGATCATTATAGTGTCAAGGTTTATATTATATTATAATTACACAAGATGTTACCAATAAAGAAAACTGTAAATATAAAGTACACCAACTAAATAGTACTATAGGATATCATTTCTTTAACTCCCTATAAATCTATACTTATTTCTAAATATAAACATTCTACAAGTCCATGTAGAAAAAATTTATACAAAATATATGAATGGGCTATTCACAGAAAAGGACATTTAAATACCAAAATTATTTTAAAGTACTCAGCATATTATAAAGTAGCTGTGGTCATGACCTTTCGCATACACTGGGCCCTCACCTGACATAAAATCACCAGCATTTGCATCCTTACTTAAGAAACCAAAGAAACATTTTTTAGCTACATTGAAATTGCTTCTTCTCCAATGTGACTTACTACCCTTAGGCTTGGCATATTAGAAAAATAATCACATACTACAGTATGCATGGATGACACCTTCCCCTCAATCTGAAACCAACCCAAATGCAGGCAAATTTTTTTTCCCCAAATGGAATATTGAATATTTCTTTTGCTATTTTACTACTTTCAACTAGGGAAAATTAGTACTTAAAATAAAAATTAATTCTGACTGGTGTGGCTCAGTGGATTGAGCACTGGCTTGCAAACCAAAGAATCACTGGTTCAATGCCCAGTCAGGGCACATGCCTGGATTGTGGGCCAGGTCCCCAGATGGAGGCACAAGAGAGGCAATTATACATTGATATTTCTCTCCCTCTCTTTTTCCATTTCTTCCCCTCTCTCTAAAAATAAGAAAAGTATTTTAAATAAAATTAATTAAAAATTAAATTTTAAAAAGCTGACTTCAAACAAATGCAATATACTACTAATTTTTATTATCCTAATTAACTCTGTGAGGACATGGTAAGCAAAGCATTATCTTAAGTCAGGTTTGGTTTATGTGTTAGCAAAAAGAATCTCTAAATGTTAGTGTCTGATCAAAAATAAGAATCCACTTAAAAATTATTTATATGGGTCCAGATTTCCTGTACCAACTTGATTTTTTTTTTTTTTTTTAGAAAAATAGGTAATAAACAAAGGCAAGAGAGAATACAAAAAAAAAAAAAAAAAAAGCAATGAAATTTTGACAAGATTTGTTACCACTGTCATATTTGCTTTCATTCTTTAAGAATTATTACAGGTAGGCCCTGGATAGTGGATCAGTGGAAAGGTGCTGGCCTGGGAGCCCAACGATTGCTGGTTTGATTCCGTCAGGGCACATAACCAGGTTGCAAGCCAGGTCTCCAGACAGGTCCATAGCTGGAGGCAGGTAAAGGGCAACCATACATTGATGTTTCTCTCCCTCTCTGTCTCCCTCCTTTCCCCTTTCTCTAAAAGTAATGAATAAAATCTTTTTAAAAATGAATTATTACAGGTAAATATAACTACTCCCTCCACACCTTTGCCACGCCCTAAAAGTAGAATGCATAGTAATATATGGATCTGTAGTTAATTCACAGTATTATTCTTTGCATTTTATTATATTGATACAAATATATTTTATTGTACATTGGTTTTTTAATACATATTATGTTGTAGATTATCCATGTAAATATGTCAAATTTATATTCTGTAGATACTGTATTATATCAAAAATAATCACATCATATTGATCTGTCTCTGAACTAATAGAAATTTATGCTATGTCCAACTCACATTAATACAAAACACAATACAGTAAATATATATCTTTGTGTGTATATGTGGGTGTTGTAAATGCAATACACCATAACAGAACACAGTGAACATATATGTCTCTTTGTGCATATATTTGGGTAGCTCTAAAACCAATGCACCAAAATAGAATTATTTCCTATTTATGTGTGTTTTAAAGCCTGTTACTCTAAAGTAATAAATATAATTTATTTTATCATAGTTTTAGAAGTTTGTTTTTTATATTGTTCTTTAATCTATTTGAAATTTTTATATCTGGTGTAGAGAGCTCTTGTTTTTTGTTAATATAAATCTTTCATTTATCAACTAAGCCATCCTTTCTTCAATGACTTTCATAGCACTATCATACATATATTCCACATATCTCTCCTTCAATTCTCAATTTGTCCCTACTGATTTAATAATCAAAAATACATTGTTTCAATGATGCAGTTTTAAATAAAGTATGTGATATCTAGTAGTCTGTCTTCTTTTATTCAGTTTTCACATTTTCTTCAGCTATTTGTAGTAATTTACATTCCAATATAAAATTTCAACTCAGCTTGTAAAATTCTTACATTTTAATGAAAACTTTTGAGTAAAAGTTTATAAGTACCTTAGAGATTTGTGGAAAATTCTTTTTATAATGCTGTCTTTTCAATGTTGTTTTTCTAACATTGTAAAATTTTTATTTATTTTTAGAGAGAGGAAGGGAGAAAGAGGAAGAACAACACCAATGTATAGTTGCTTGTTGCATACCCTCAACTGAGGACCTGGCCCACAATTCAGGCATGTACCCTGACTGGGAATTGAACCAGTGGCCCTTTGTTTCACAGGCTGGCCCACACCAGCCAGGGTTATTTTCTAAAATTTAAATATTATATATATATCATATATATATATATATATGATATATATATACACACACACAATTATATATATATATATATATATATATATATATATATATATCCTATTCTTAGATATTTTATATCAACACATTCTCTATATCTCATATAAAATTATTTTTATAGTTTCTTTTTCTTCCAATCTTTTCCTTGATAATACATTGTTTAGGAGCTCAAGTGTCATGTTTATAAGTTGACAAGATATCTATGTCAGGCTTTAATAAGAATGATGAATAAATATCAATAGATGTCAGCTAAAAGTTTTTGATGATCAACCTTTTTCATTATACAATTTGTAACCATGATAAGAATTCTCATGTTTCACAAATGTGTGACTTCTTCAAAAGCTTTCCCGGATTCATAGTTTTCTGCTCTAGAATCAATTATATAATATATAAGGAGGTGCTAATTCCTTCTGAAGGTTCACAACATTCATAGAGCTTCTATTTCTCGTGAGTATGAATCTTCTGGTGTCTAATAAGATGTGACTTTTGACTGAAAGCTTTACCACACTCATTACAATGATAAGGCTTCTCACCTGTATGTTTTCTCATATGAAGTGTAAGAGATGAGATTTGAGAGAAGGCTTTTCCACATTTACTACAGTCAAAGGGTTTCTCACCTGTATGACCTCGTATATGTATAGTAAGGGATGAGCTCTGAGAGAAGGCTTTTCCACATTTATTACACTCATAGGGTTTCTCACCAGTATGACCTCTCATATGCACAATAAGGGATGTTCTTTGAGAAAAAGCTTTTCCACATTCATTACATACATAAGGCTTCTCACCTGTATGACTTCTCATATGTAAATTAAGCAATGAGCACTGAGAGAAGGATTTTCCACATTTATCACATTCATAGGGTTTTTCCCCTGTGTGACTTCTCAGATGAAGAGTAAGGGATGCAATTTGAGAGAAGGCTTTACCACATTTATTACAATCATAAGGCTTCTCTCCAGTGTGAACTTTCTGATGTGTAATAAAGTTTTGTTTTTGGCTGAAGGCTTTACCACATTCATTGCATTCATAGGGTTTCTCTCCAGAATGAATTTTTTCATGAGCAATGAGATTTGATTTCTGGCTAAAGGCTTTGCCACATTCCTTACATATATAGGGTTTTTCTCCTGTGTGAATTCTCTGGTGTCTAACAAGATTTGACATCTGAATAAATGCTTTCCCACATTCATTACATTCATAAGGTTTCTCTTTAGTATGAATCTTTTGGTGTGTAATGAAGTTTTTCTTGTGACTGAAGGCTTTTCTACATTCCCTACATTCATAGGGCTTCTCACCAGTATGACTTCTCATATGTACAGTAAGAGCTGAGCTTTGAGAAAAGGATTTTCCACACTCAGTACATTCATAGGGTTTCTCTCCTGTATGAGTTCTCATGTGTATAATAAGCATGGAAAACTGAGAGAAGGTTTTTCCACATTTATCACATTTATAAGGTTTTTCTCCTGTATGACTTCTCATATGAAGAGCAAGGGATGCAATTCGAGGGAAAGCTTTACCACATTCATTACATGCATAAGGTTTCTCCCCAGTATGAACTTTCTGGTGTGCATTAAGGCTCTGTTTCTGGCTAAATGCTTTACTACATGCATCACATTCATAAGGTTTATCTCCAGTGTGAATTTGTTCATGATCAATGAGATTTGACTTCTGACTGAAGAATTTTCCACAATCCTTACATGCATAGGGTTTCTCTCCAGTATGAATTCTTTGATGTCTAATGAGATTTGACACTTTAATGAAAGATTCCCTACACAAATTACATTCATAACATTCACCCCTTCTGTGAATTTTCTGATGTTTTAGGAGTTTTTCATTATGGCTAAAGACTTTTCTACATTTTTTACATTCATAGGGTTTCTGTCCAGTATGAACTCTCAGGTGTCTGATGAGATCCAAGGTTTGACTAAATTCTTTTCCACAATAATTACACTTAAAAGGGATTACTATAAAATGTGATGACCTATTACCAGATGATTTTACGGGTTCATTATATTCACTGTATTCCTTTCTTATAAGAATTCTCTCATTATTATGACAATCAAAATTACGTTCTAAACACTTTCTAAATAAATTATATTCACAGAGGATATGACTAGAAGAAAAAATGTCAAAGTTTGGAGAAAATGCATAAGAAATTTTCTTATGACATTCACTGAATTTTTCTTCAGTCGGTGTTTTTATAAACTTATCTTCAAGATGTGGCATGAGTCTGCTCTGTATATTCTGATGGTCATCAATTCTCCATATTTCTCCTAAAAAAAGATTGCAAATGAATATTACTTGTAAATTTTTCCAACATTATAATATCAAGAAAATTTCAAATATATATTATTATAAGATTAACTGATTGCTTAAAGCCTAGTTTCACGTTATTAAGCAAATTCCAGGCACATATACCTCCTATTTCTGAAGATAAATATGAGCAGAGGCAGGCATTTATGAATACAAATAACCTTGACTGCTTTTAATTGGGATCTGAGAAAAATATACAAACTGTTGAATAAATAAGAGAATTGAGAATTTACAAATAAATTAAGAAGAAATAAAGATGAAAAAAACAGACAGGAAGTTAAAAATCATAACTTTTGCAGAACTCTACTGAAATTATACAGCATTATAAAATGTTTGACATAAGTAATTTTCTGGAAAATGTAAATGACCAAAATGACTATAAAATGTAGAAGAAAAACTAGTAAATCAATTTCTATAAAATAGAAAAACACTAAAAGAAATCCCCTAAAAACAAAACAAATAGAGATTCACATACAATTTTAGCAAATATTTTTTACAAAAGAAAAAAATCGTAGAATTTACTATTATTTTTTGTGAAGAAAATAATATTAATACCAAAACCTGACAAAAATGACAAACATAAAAAGCAAATTATATACAAATTTCACTTAGGATTATCAATGTACAAATTCTACATGAAATATGAAAGTTATCTTCAAAAAAGAAAAAGGGACCCAGAACCACATTAAATGTAAGATATATCATACATGAGTACTTTTTTCTGAAATATAAGCATATTTAAATATTAGAAAATTAGCATGATAAGCATCTGGATCCCGAGATACACCATCCAGAGGCTGAAGAGAACTATGAGTGAGTGTATGTTTGAGCAGCAAACTCAGGAGGACTGAGGAGTTCAGCTCCTGTTGGGGAGGAACTGAGTGAGTGCTGCACTCCCTGGTGGAGAGAGAGGGTGTCCAGGCCCACAGCCTTGGGAGAGGGAAGCTCACAACCCATGCCCCCTCCCACACAGCATTTCACTGACCCCCTCAGAGCCTTCATGCAAAATGCCTGAAAGACTACTACACTCACAAATAACATCAAGCCACCCTCACTAGGGGCACTCAAAGCCAGTGCCAGTACCAGCATGCCATCACCCTGGGAGCCCACAGCCCCACCTACACAGAACCAGCCAGAGAGGAGAAGGAAGAAAGGAGAGGCAGCTGTAAGCACAAGCAGCAATGCACCCCCAGCTAGCTGCAGAACCCACCTAGGAGACTATGCAGCCAGCTGCTACTCACTACCACCCTTGGAGCCAGGAGCCCAGAGCCTGCTATGAAGAACTAGCAGTGAAGGGAGTGGCTGCTGACCCCCTCCCTGCACCACTGTGGAATCAGCAGAGCACAGCTGCTGGAGCCTCAGCCTACAGGGGCATGGGATTCAGATCCAGCCCCAACTGTGACAGACCCCAAATTGAATCTCTGCTAATCTCAAGCACCTGAGTTACATCAAGAGCTACATGAATTAAAAACCCCCAATGTAGCCTTATTAAATAGCCATCTCTAGTTCTCACATTTAGTACATTTTAAGTAAATAGTGTTGATATTATAGTGTATCCCAAATCCCATATTTTTACTACACCCTTATCTCAATTCATTTAGCAACCCAAAATCCTCTTCTTACTCTTGTTTTAAAGTCTACTTTCTCTCCTGCTATAGCTCATTCCCATTCCTCATTCTAAGTATCCCTCCCCTCTCTAGCCTCTTAAAATTGTTTTTTGTGTGTCTGCTATTAGGTGCTATACATTCATTTTTCTGCTAAAAAAATACACTTTTCCGCTCTCCACCTTGACAAACCAGTGCTCACTGAGGATAGACAGGGAGGTAGGTGCAGAATCTTTACAAACTTAGTTATAAATATAAGGGAAGTTATAAATCACACCCTCTTTCCTCCAAACATCTCCCAATATCTTTCTTTTTTACCTCAAGCTTCCATTTCACCTATAGGAAATATAGATCATAAGTTATTGATAGTGCAATGATGAAACTTATTTACCAACTGGATTCATATTTTTTGGTAATTTTTTCCTTTTTCACTTTATTTTTATAAATGAACTTCCTTAGAGTAGTTTTTTATGTATGTAGGTTTGTTCTCTCTCTCTCTCTCTCTCTCTCTCTCTCT
>PVIW01007978.1:0-39299 GCA_004026585.1 Noctilio leporinus | reverse complement strand
CTGGCTCATTTGCAGCTGAGGATGTGATTAAGGGTGGGTGTGATTAAGGATCTTTGAGCAGCAAGATATATATGAGGGTATACATAGTAAATTAGGCTCATATACAGTTGAAAGTGTGATTAAGGGTGTAAGATATCTAGGAAGGTGGCATTATTTTGCCTGGACTGATGGTTCTGTTTTAAAAGCAGCTTAATAACAGTATATGAGACATGGTAGAAGGGGTGTCTCTCCATTAGCCAGCTGGAATGAAAAACCAAGTGGAGGAAATCTAGGAGACTGCACCACTGAAACCCACAAATCTCTTTCTACAGAAAGGCACTCAATGAAGGCAGGAAGTCATGGCAGATTAATATAAGAAACAAAAATAGGCATGAGCAAACACCCAAAATGAGGAGAAAAGGAAACAGCCCACCACAGAAAGGAAAGGAGGAATCCCAAGAAAGACCGCAAAATAAATTACAAACAAGAAAACTATCAGACATGGAATTCAAAGAAATGGTTATTAAAAAGCTCAGTGACATTAGTGAGCTCAAAGAAAACTACATGACTTTGGGGGAAATGGGTGGGTGGGGAGGGGTACAGAGGGGAGCAAAAAGGGGATGATGTAATACAACAACAATAAATTTTTTTTAATTAAAAAGAAAGAAAGAAAACTACAGAGAACTCCAGAGCAATTATAAAGAACTTACTGAAAATTATACCAGCATTAAAAAGGACATAGAAACCATCAGTAAGAACCAGGAGGAAATGAAGAATACAATTTGTGAACCAAAGAACACAACAGAAGGACTCAACACAGGATAGAGGAAGCAGAGGACCAGATCAGTGAACTGGAGGCTAACATGGACAAAAATAACCAGATAGTGCAAAAAAATGAAAAAAGACTGAAAAGAATGAAGAGGTTTTAAGAGAGCTCCAGGACAATATGAAAAGTAATAAAATCCATATCATAGGGATACCAGAAGAGAAGTAAGGGATAGAAAACCTGTTTGAAAAAGTAATGACAGAAAACTTCCCTAACTTGATGACTGAAAATGTCACTCAAGTTCAAAAAGCACAGAAGACCTCAATGAAGATGAGCCCAAACAAACCACCTGAAGACACACCATAATTAAAATGGTAAATGTCAAAGACAATAAGAGAATCCTAAAAGCATTAAGAGAGAAACAGCTAATAACATACAAGGGGGCTCCCATAAGGTTATCAGCTGATTTCTCAACAGAAACAATACAAACCAGAAGAGAATGGCAAAAAGTACTTCAAGTAATGAAAAACAAAGGCCTGCAATCAAGAACACTCCACCCAACAAGTCTCTCATTCAAAAAGGATGGTGAAATAAGGAGTTTTCCAGACAAAGGAAGGCTAAAAGAATAAACCTCCACCAAACCAGCACTGCAAAAGATACTAAAGGCATGTTTTAAAAAGACAAAGAAAGAGAGAGAGACAGAGAGGAACACAGGTACAAAGGAAAAAGGTCAATGAATAAGTACCTGTTGATAATAACCTTAAACATAAATGGACTAAATACACCAATAAAAAGACATAGGGTAGTTGAATGGAAAAGAAAGCATGACCTACATATATGCTGTCTACAAGAAACATATCTCAGAACAAAAGATCAACAGAGACTCAAAGTGAATGGATGGAGAAATATATTTCAAGCAAATGGACATGAAAAAAAAATGCTGAGGTAGTAATACTTATAGCAATCAAAACAGATTTTACAATGAAGGCTATAAAAAGAAACAAAGAAGAACATTTCATAATACTTAAGAAAGTAATCCACCAAGAAGATATAACCCTTGTAAACATATATGCACCCAAAATAGGATCACTCAAATATATAAGGAAAATCTTGGAGGACTTCAAGAAGGATATGGACAGTAATACACTCATAGTAGGAAATTTTAATACCCCGTTATGAACAATGGACAGATCTTCCAAGCAAAAAACCACTAAGGATATTGTAGCACTGAACAACACCATAGATGAAATGGACTTAGCTGACATATACAGAACTTTTCACGCCTAAGAAGAAAATTACACATTTGTTTCAAGTGTACATGGAACATTCTCAAAGATAGACCACATGGTAGGACACAAAACAAGCATTCACAAATTTCTAAAAATTAAAATTACACCAAGCTTCACAGATGACAATGGCTAGAAGCCAACCTAAAGGGGGGGAAAATAAGAAAAAAACAAAACATTCTAATTCATGGAGACTGAATAACATGCTATTAAGTAATGAATGAGTTAACAATGAGATCAAAGAAGAAATCAATAACTTTCCAGGAATGAATGAAAATACACAACACCCCAAGAACTATGGGACACAGCAAAGGCAGTTCTGAGAGGGAAATTCATAGCAATATAGGCCTACCTAAAAAGGTTAGAAGAAACTCATATGAACAATCTAACCATAAAACTACAAGAACTTGAAAAGCTTCAATAAATGAAGCCCAGAGGAAGTAGAAGGAAGGAACTTATCAAGATCAGAGAAGAATTAAATTACAGAAAAGAAAAAAAAAAAAAAAAAGAAAAAAGATCAATAAATCCAGAAGTAGGTTCTTTGAAAAGATGAACAAAATTGAAAAGCCTTTAACTAGACTCATGAAAATAAGAGGACCAAAATAAACAAAATCAGGAATAACGGAGGGGAAATAACAACTTATACTTCAGAAATACAAAGGATTGTAGGAAGTTACTACATACAACTATATGACAAGAAATTTGACAACCTGGGTGAAATGGACAAATTTCTGGAAATGTACCAAAAATGAATCAAGAAGAAGCATAAAGCTTGAGTAGACCAATGACAACTAGTGAAATGAAAGAAGAATAAAAAATCTCCTAGCACACAGGAGCCCTGGACCAGATGGCTACACAGGTGACTTTAACGAAACTTTTAAGGAAGAACTAACTCTCATTCTTTTCAACCTATTCCAAAAAATCGAAGAACAGGGAAGACACCCAAACATTTTCTATGGGGCAAATATTATTCTAATCCTAAAACCAGGTCAAGACACGACAGAGAAAGAAAACTAGAAAAAAGATGGCAACAGAGTAAAGACCTAGAAAGATGGCGACAGAGTACAGGGCAGTGCCACTCAAGTATCTGAGTGGCAGAGCAGCTGCAGGATAGGGTAAGGAGCACGAGACATCTGCAGGTCCCTGCAAGTTTGAGCTATAAGCCATCTGGACTCAGGGGTGCACAGCCTGGAAGCGGCAGAGACCTACAGGAGAGCAGAAGCAGCTGTAGGACAACATGTAATGCAATAATATCCATTTCATAGGGATACCAATAAGACTATCAAATGATTATTCAACAGAAACAATTCAAGCCAGAAGGGAATGGCAAAAAATATTCCAAGTAATAGGAAACAAAGGCCAGCAACCAAGAATACATTACCCAGGAAGGCTTTCATTCAAAATGGAAGGAGAAATAAGGAGATTCACAGACAAAAGAAGATTAAAAGAATACATCTCTACCAAACCAGCATTGCAAGATATGCTAAAGGGCCTGCTTTATAAAATTTTTAAAAAATTAAAAAAAAAAAAAAAAAAGGAAGAAACAGAGAGAGACAGAGCAGACCACAGGTACAAAGGGGAAAAATGGAAATAAATAAGATCAATCAATAATAACCTTAAATGTAAATGGGTTAAATGCACAAATCAAAAGACATAGGGTAGCTGAATGGGTAAGAAAACATAACCCACATATACGCTGTCTTCAAGAAAACCACCTCAGAACAAAAGATCAACACAGAGTGAAAGTGAAGGGATAGAAAAATATATATCAAGCAAATGAAATGAACAAAAAGCTGGAGTAGTAATACTTATTTCAGATAAAATAGATTTTATGATGAAGGCCAGGAAAAGAGACAAAGGACATTTCATTATACTTAAGGGAACAATCCATCAAGAAGATATAACTCTGGTAGACATATACGCACCCAACATAAGAGCTGCCAAAAATATAAGGAAAATCTTGGAGGCTTTCAAGCAGGATATGGACAGGAACACACTAATAGTAGGGGATTTTCATATCCCATTATTAACAATGGACATATCTTCCAACAAAAAAACACCAAGCAAGCCCTGGCTGGTAGCACAGTGGTTAAGGTGCCAGCCTGCGAACCCAAAGGTTGCAGGTTCGATTCCCCAGCCAGGGCACATAACCAGGTTGCAAACCAGGTCTCCAGTCAGGTCTGTGGCTGGAGGCAGGTGAAACGCAACCATACACTGATGTCTTTCTCCCTCTGCCTCTCTCCCTTCCCCTCTTCCTAAAAAATAATAAAATAAAATCTTTTTTAAAAAATTAAATTAAATTAAATTTAAAAAACACCAAGCATATTGTGGCATTGAACAACACTCTAGAAGAAATCCACCTAACTGATATATACAGAACCTTTCACCCCAAAGAGGCAAAATACACATTCCTTTCAAATGCACAGGGAACATTCTCTAAGAGAGACCTCATGGTAAGTCACAAGACAAGATTCCACAAATACAGGAAAATGGAAATCTCACCAAGCATCTTCTCAGATCGCAATGGATTGAAACTAGAAACGAATCTCAAGGGAAAAAAAAAAAATCATTCTATCTCATGGAGACTGAATAACATGCTTTTAAGTTAAGAAATAGGCATACAATGAGATCAAAGGTCAAATCAAAAAGTTTCCGGAAAGAAATGACAATGAATATACAACAGTCCAAAACCTATTAGACACAGCAAAGGCAGTCCTCAGAGGGAAATTCATAGCAATACAGGCCTACTTAAAAAGGTCAGAAGAAGCTTATACAAACAACCTAACCATAAAGCGGCAAGAACTAGTGGAGCAACAACAAACAACACCCAGGGCAAGTAGAAGGAAGAAAATCATCAAGATCAGAGCAGAATTAAGTAACTTAGAGACTAAAAGGTCCATTCAAAGAATCAATAAGTCCAGGAGCTGGTTCTTTGAAAAAATTGAAAAGCCTTTATCCAGACTCATCAGGAAAAAGAGAGAACCCAAATAAACAAAACCAGAAATGACAGTGGAGAAATCACAACTGATACTTCAGAAATACAAAGGATTGTAAGAAATTGCTACAAACAACTATATGACAAGAAATATGCCAACCTGGGTGAAATGGATAAATTTACGGAAATTTATAATCAACCAAAACAATACAGAAGAAGCAGAAATCCTTAACAAACCAATAACAACTAGTAAAATTGAAGAAGCAATCAAAAGTCTCCCAAAGCACAAGAACCCTGGACCAGATGGCTACCCAGGTGAATTCTACAAAACATTTAGAGAAGAACTAACACCTATCCTTCTCAACCTATTCCAAAAAATCTGACAAGAGGGAAGACTTCCAAACTCTTTCTCTGAGGCCAATATCATTCTAATCCTAAAACCAGGTCAAGACACAACTCAAAAAGAAAACTATAGGCCAATATTACTGATGAACATAGATGCTAAGATCTCAACAAAATATTGGCCAACCAGATCCAGCAATACATTCAAAAGATCATACACCATCATCAAGTGGGTTTCATCCCAGGGATGCAAGTATGCTACAACATTCACAAATAAATAAATGTAATACACCATTTCATTTCAACAGAAAGAAAGATAAAAACCTTATGATCATATCAATAGATGCTGAAAAAGCATTTGATAAAGTATAGCAATCATTTACGATAAAAACACTCAGCAAAATGGGAATAGAGGGAGCATACCTCAATATCATAAAGGCCATATACTAGAAACCTGAAGCCAATGCCATACTCAATGGGCAAAAACTAAAAGCTTTCCACTGAAGTTTAGGAACCAGACAAGGCTGTCCACTTCCTCTACTTTTGTTCAACATTGTTTTGGAAGTTCTAGCCATAGCTATCAGAGAAGAAGAAGGAATCAAAGGTATCCAAATTGGAAAGGAGGAAGTCAAACTGTCATTATTTGCAGATGATATGATAGTGTACATACAAAACCCAATAGACTCCACCAAAAATTTACTTGACCAATAGCTGGATACAAAATCATTATTCAGAAATCAAAAGGACTTTTGTACACAATAATGGAACCTCAGAGACAGAAGCTACAAAACAAATCCCTTTTACCATATCAACAAGGAAAAAAGTAGGAATAAACTTAACCAAGGAGGTAAAAGACCTACACTCAGAAAACTACAGAACATTGAAGAAATTAAGGAAGATACAAATAAATGGTAGCATATACCATGTTCATGAATGGGAAGAATGAACCTCATTAAATTGTCCATACTACCCAAAGCAATCTACAGACTCAATGCAATCCCAATTAAAATACCAATGACATACTTCACAGAAATAGAAAACTTACTTCAAAAATTTATATGGAGCCAAAAATACCTATGAATAGCCACAGCAGTCTTGAGAAAGAACAAGGTAGGAGGAACCACAATATCACACATCAAACTATACTACAAGGCTACTGTAATCAAAATAATCTGGTACTGGAGTAAGAATAGACATATAGGTCAATGGAACAGAATATAAAGCCCAGAAATAAACCCAGAACTCTTTGGTCAATTAATATTCAACAAAGGTAGAAGGAAAATAGAATGGGGTAAAAACAGTCTCTTCAACAAGTGGTGTTGGGAAAACTGCACAGCAACATGCAAAAAAATAAAACTAGACCACCAACTTACACTATACACTAGAATAAACTCAAGATGGATAAAGGACTTAAATATAAGGAATGCCACCAGAAAGATCCTGGAGAAAAATGTAGGCAGTAAAATTTTAGATATCCTACACAGAAATATGTTTACTGATACTTCACCAAGGGCTTAGGCAATAAAAGAACAAATCAACAAATGGGACTATATCAAATTGAAAAGTTTCTGTTCAGCTAAAGAAAACACCAGCAAAATTCAAAGGGAACCAACTGTATGGAAAAACATATTTGCCAATGATACCTCAGACAAGGATTTGATCTCCAAAATATATAAAGAACTTATGCGACTCAACACCAGGGAGACAGACAGCCCAATTAAAAAATGGGCAAAGGACCTGAACAGACAACTCTCTGAGGAAGACATACAAAGGGTCCAAAGGCATATGACAGAATGCTCAACATCACTATGCCATCAGAGAGAGGCAAATTAAAACCACAATAATATACCACCTCACACCTGTCAGAATGGCAATCATCAACAAATCAACAAACAAGTGTTGACGAGGATGTGGAGTAAAGGGAACCCTGGTACACTGCTGGTGAAAATGCAGGCTGATCCAGCCACTATGGAAAAAAGTATAGAGTGTCCTTAAAATACTAAAAATGGAACTGCTTTTTGATCCAGCAATTCTACTACTAGGATAATACACAAAGAACCTTGAAACACCAATTAATGAGAACCTATGTACCTCTATATTCATAGCAGTGCTATTTACAATAGCCAAGTGCTGGAAACAGCCTAAATGCCCATCACTGGATGATTGGATCAAAAAACTCTTGTACATTTACACAATGGAGTACTACACAGCAGAAAGAAAGAAGGAAGTCTTACCCTTGGCTACAACATGGGTGGAACTGGAAAATATTATGTTTAGTGAAATAAGACAATCAGTGAAGGATAGATACCACATGATCTCACCCATTACAGGATAATAATGAATAAAAGAAACAAACAAGCAAAACAGAAACAGATTAATGAATATAATGAACAGACCTTCAGTGGGCAGAGGGGAGAGGAGGAGGCAAAGATGGGGAGCAGTTTAGTCAAGGAACTAGTATGGAAGAACCATGGATATGGACAAGAAGTGGGATTGACTTCTGTGGGTGTGGTGTGTGGGGAGGGGCACTGAGGGGAGGAAAAAGGGGATGGATGTAACACAACAACAATAAAGTTAAATTAAAAATTAAATAAAATAAATAAACTCTTTGTCAAAACCACATCTGAGAGAGGAAATTAGAAAGCAGCTGGAGAATGGATCTGACTTGAATACCTATGTAAACAAGAGCTCTGTTAACTGAAGTATAAACCTTAGACCACCAATAAGGAAAAGAAACTCAACTGAGGTTCTTACAATAAGTCAGGACCTTCAATAATATTCTACTGGTCCTAATTGGTAATGTCTATTGCCACTCACATATGCAAAAGTCTTCATGAGAAAGTAACCTTGCCCTGGAGTGTGTGGATCAGTTGGTTGGAGTGTTTATCCATAATCAAAAGGTTACGGATTCAATTTTGGACAGAGCACATACCTAGGTTGCGGGTTCAATATCCAATCTGGGTGCCTATGATTTCCAGTCCTAGAGCATATGGTAGACAACAAATCAATGCTTCTTTCTCCCTTGGATGTTTCTCTTCATAAAAAGAAAGAAAAAATGTACTTGGATGAGGATTAAAAATAAAAAATCTATCCAAAATGGCAGAAGCTACACTAACATCCTCCCAAGACCAATCTGTAATTACAACTTAATTGTGGAGAAATCATCCAGAATAAGCAACTGAACAACAGCTGGAGAGAAGCCTTATAACCACAGATAGAAGAAACCTCTTCAGTGCAGAGATATTGGTATAGAATGAGAAGGAAATATGACAGGTCTAGCTGGGATCCAATGGATGACAGCTGAGGTGCAGGAAGGGTATTTCAGCTGCTGGAGGGTTATCTCTGAGAACTGTGGGGTCTAAACTCCAGACTGGGCTCCCCAACCTATAACATCAGAGCTGGAGAAAAACCCAGATAGCATCCAGATATGAAAAACAATGAAGTTTCTGCCTACTGGAGGAGATAGCTAGAGTCAGAGAGCTGCTTAAAGGGCCAAAGCATAAAATTTAATTTGTACCTACTTACCTAATGTTCCAGCAAAAGGGGACAGAGTGAATGAGAGACATTTGAGTAGAGTTTGGGGAACCTGGCTTTTGGGAGAGAATTGAGGCAGCAGTTGGTAGGATCCCCATGCTGAGTCATCCCTCATGTTGCAGGAGCCAACTTGCTGAGGCAGACCCCCCCCTCCAAGTGGCATCAGCCTCAGGTGAAGCAAAAGCTCTACCTGCAGAAATTACTCTGCCCCACCCTATAGTGATTAAGCTTGACTGCTGATTACAGACTGACTAGATTAACAATGGAAGGAGATAGACACAGACTGGATTGCTGGTAGTCTCCAACAGGCTGCCTATTGCCAGATTGGGACATTATCTGACATCACCAGGGGCAGATTCAGATAGAGAAGACAGTGGTAAACACTAGATAATAGATAATACTAAGATGAATTCCATCATGGTCTTTTTCGTGATTTACATTTTGTCTCCTGCATAGCTTTTTAACATCGATTTCTTATCCTTCCAGTATGTGCAAGTCACTAGATTTTATATTATACTTTATTTCAAATCTCATCTTTTTCTCCTCCCTTCTTTTACTCCATTTCACCTTATTTCCTCTTACTTTCATTTTAATTTTATTTTCTCTGTTGCTATGACTTGTTTACATTCTGCACTCTTACTACCTCTCCCCTCTCCAGCCTCTCAAAACCATTTTGCATGTTATTTTCCTGTTCTTAAAATACCCTTATTCTCTCTCAACCTTGATCAATCTTTGCTCCTTGGTGGTGGTTGTTGCACTTCTTCAAATTTATTTCTAGATATTCATCATTTTGGTATTTCAAATCTCAAATTTTATCCTTTCCCTTTCTACTCCACTTTACCTTCCTCATGCCCTTTCCTTTCTTTTGTGTTATAATTGGAATATTTCCCTGTCTTATCCTGGTTTGTATTCCTTCTTCCTCTATCATCTCAAAAATCACTTCTCTTTTCTCTGCACATCTCTTAAGCTCTTCATTCTCTGTTTTCCCTTCTACTCCCAGCCCACATATGTTAATCTTAGCTCACTGGCTGCCAATAGTGCTGTAGCAGATCTTTTACTCCAATTTGGTTCCTATGTCTTCTTCATTTTTAGTTCTCTCTCTCTCAATATTTATATATATACTATATATAAGCATAAACCTTAACCATGAATATATATATATGTATATATATGAATTTCTGTTTAATCCTAATAAGTTATGTTTCCCTTTTCTTCATTCCCCGTCTTCTTCTTCCCTCCCTTTTTTATTTATGATGTAAATTCTTCTTTCTCTCATTGCTTTTTTACCTATTTGACACTCTTATTCTGCTCCTCCTTCTATCCTCTCAAAAATATTTTTCTTTCTGTTAGTCATCTCATAATCATTTTTCCTTTCTTAATAGTCTTAATCTCTTTACACATTTATTAATACTGGCTCACTTGCTGTTGATAATGTGATTTTTGGTGGGGGTTATTTTTGTGGGTTTCTTTCCTGGGTTGTTAGGTTTTGTTCTGGTTGCACCTGTACAACAGCATATGAGATATGGTGGGCAGAATGACTCTCAGACAGCTAGCTTGAGGAAAGGAGTCAGGAAAGAATGATACAGAACAATCAAAACCCAATTACAACCATAAGGCCCACATAAGCATAAAGGGAATTCCAAGAGTGCTCAGGTTCAGGAGATGAAGGACACCACATCACTGAATTCCACATGTCTCCACCAAGAAGGTTACACCATGAAGACAGAATGTCAAAGTAGGTCAATCTAAGAAGCAGAAAACAAACCAGAAGACTCATCTAATATGGGGACTCACACAAAAATCTCTCAATTGAAAGAAAAGGAAGAATTTCTAGAAAAAGTACTAAATGATATAGAGGCAAGCAAACTATTACACATGTATGCTCAAAATAATGATTGTAAGGAAGCTCAATGAGCACACGGAGAACTACAAAGAACTTCAGGGAAGCTATGAAGAACTTATTGGAAACTACATCAGCATGAAAAAGGAAGTAGAAGCCATCAATAAGATCCAGGAGCAATTAAGAATACAATTTCTGAATTGAAGAACACTGTATAAGGAATTAAAAGCAGGCTAATGAAGCAAAGAATCAGATCAGCAAGCTAGAGGAAAACATTCTCAGAGAGGGCAATGAAACAAAAAAGACTCAAAAAGAACAAAGAGGGGTTAAGAGGACTGCAAAATAACAGGAAATGTAACAATATCCGTATAATTGGCAAAGAAGAAGGAGAAAAGGAAGAGCAAGGGCTGGAAACTTTGTTTACATGAGTAATAATAATAATTAAAATGGCAAATTTCAAAGACAAGGAGAGAATCCAAAAAGCAGCAAGAGAGAAACAGCTATTAACATACAATGGGGCTCTGATAAGGCTATCAGCTAACTTCTCAACAGAAACACAACAAGCCAGAAGAGAATGGCAAAAAGTATTTCAAGTAATGAAAAACAAAGGCTTGTAAACAATACTGTACCCAGCAAGGCTGTCATTCAAAATGGAAGGTGAAATAAAGAGTTTCCCAGACAAAAGAAGTCTAAAAGAACACATCTCCATTAAACCAGCATTGCAAGAGATGCAAAAGGGTCTGCTTTAAGAAGATGAAGAAACAGAGAGACAGAAACACAGGTACAAAAGTAAATGGATTAAATGTACCAATCAAAAGACATAGGGCAGTTGAATGTATAAAAACCAACTTTAGAAAAAACCTCCTTGAAGAGCTGAAGGTGGGGGGGGGGGCGGGGAGAACACAGATGGCGAAGGAGTAGAGAGCAGTGCTGATGGTGTTCTCGAGTACCAGAGCAGCTGGAGGACAGGATAGGGAGCACGATAAATCTGCAGGTCCCTAAGAATTGGAGCAGTCAGCATCTGGACTCAGGGGAGCACAGCCCAGAGGCAGCAAAGACCTACAAGATAGGAAATGAAACAGTTCCAAACTGGACCACGGGCTGAGGTCGGCTCTGGGCAGTGGCGGCACTACCCAGAGAGGTGTCCCTAACTGAAGCCAGCTCCAGGCTCCCTGGCGACTTGAAATCTGAGCAGTTAAGTGTGGGCAGTGAGGGCAAATGCCAGAGGGAACGAGGAATTGGACTCCTGCAGGGAAGGGACTATGTGAGAGCCTTGCTCCAGCAACAGGGAGAGGAAGGTCCTCACTGGGCCAGAGGCAGAGGAGAAGAGTACTGCGGGGAGCAGGAGCAGGGGAGCAGGGCAGTGCACCAGCTGGGGTGGTGAAAGGGCCGGAAAAGGTGCTGCTGGGCCACCTGGGAAATAGCTGCTTAAAGCCCCTGAAAGGGGGGAGGCCCAGCCCAGCACACCCACACAGGCCCCCCCAGGCTCCCGCTGAAACTCCAAAGTGCCAGCTGGGAACTAGTAGCTAGGGCAACTGACCCGCCCAATGCCAGTGACAAAGACCACACTGCAGATGCTCTGGAAAGACAGGTGAGCATCACAGAGGCAGCCTGAAGGACTCGTAAGAGAGCTGGTCTGCTTGGAAGATTGGCCCTCTCCCAGGGAAGCCGGGCAGTGTTGGCAGACCCCAGGCAGTATCGGCAAACTCCGGGCACTGCTGGCGGACCCCAAGCACTGTTGGCAGACGGGGGCGGCCTCCTCCAGGAGCTGTGGGGGTAGGGCCAGTCATCACAGAAGCCAGTGAGGTTGCAGGCCACCCTGCAGGGGTGCAAGGAGCCAATCACAGGCAGGAAACTCCTCCAGGAGCTGGAGGGGGAGGAGCAACTATAAACATCAAAGAAGCACTCTGCTGGACTTCAAACAGAAGAAAAGGAGGTGCCCCAGAACACCAGCAGCCCTGAAACCCAGCTAGGCTACTGGGAGGCCCAGCCTACCTGGGGGCTGACATTCAGATTCAGCCCTGACTGTGACAGCCATAGGCCCTGCCATTCCAAAACCAGCTAGATTGTAGACTGCAGAGACCTGACCAAGAAAGAGGCAGACTCAGGAAATGGATTGGTGCTAATCTCAAGCACCTCAGTTGCACCAAGAGCTACATGAACTATTAATCCCTAACATATCCTTTTTAAAAGTTACTTCCAAGCCTCACAATCAGTGCATTTTAAGTAAACACTTTTTAAACCATAGTGTATCAAGCTCACATATTTTTAATCCCCCTATCTCAATCCACCTAAATACCCAAAACCTTCCCCCTACCCTTGATTTAAAGTCTACTCACTCTCTGGCTACAATGCATTCCCAGTCCTCAATCTAAGTATTCCTCCCCTCCCCAGCCACCTAAATCCTTTCTTTATTCTTTTCTTTTCTTTTTTAATTTTTAAATTGTTTTCCTGCTAAAAGCCCACATGTCCTGGCTCCACCTAGACCAGAGATCATAAAAGGGTGAACAGCCACCTAATCCCTTTCTTTATTATTATTTTTTATTTTTATTTTTTCCTTTTTTTTTCTTTTTATTTTTTAAATTTTTAAATTTTTTTTTCTTTTTTCTTTTCTCTGCTATAAGCCCACAGATCCTAGCTCCACCTGGACCAATCAGAGATCATTAAGGGTGAACAACCATCTAAACCGTTTCTTCTTCTTCTTTTTTTTTTTAAATTTTATTGTTGTTATATTACATCCATTCTCTTTTTGCTCCCCTCTGTCCCCGTCCCCACCCACCCATTCCCCTCAAAGTCAGTCCCACCTGTTGTCCATGTCCATGGTTCCTTTATACTAGGTTCTTGTATAAGCTGCTCCCCTTCCTTGCCTCTGCCTCCCCCCTCCTCCCTCCTCCCAACCCCTTTCTCCCTCACCAATGAAGGCCTATTCACTGTATTCATATATTTGGTTCTGTTTTGCTTGTTGTTAGTTTTTTTCATTATTGTCCTGTAATGGGTGAGAACATATGATATTTGTCCTTGGTACATTTACACAATGGAATTTTATATAGCAGACAGAAAAAGGAACTCATACCCTTTGCAACAACATGGATGGAACTGGAGAGTATTATGCTTAATGAAATAAGCCAGTCAGTGAAGGACAAATATCATATGTAAACCCTTTCTTCTTATTATTATTATATATATTTTTTTTTCTTTTTTTCCTACTAAAATCCCACAGGTCCTGGCTCCACCTGAACCAATCAGGGATCACTAAGGGTGAACAGGGAGGCAGATGCAGCAACTATATACATAGGCTTACACTGTTCATTCATACTTGAGGCTTTCTGATTCTCCCTCTCCTCATTTCTATTGAATAGAAAAGTTGGTTTTCTCTCTCATATCACTGCTATCTTTGCTACTCCTCAGCACCCTACAAAACTATCTATACTTTAGTCAACTTAATTATTTTTCCCCTCGTACCACAGGCTTAATATATCTCCATCTCTATCAGGACTGGCTCAATTACAGCTGAGGGTGTGATTAAGAGTGGGGGTTACCTCGGTGGGTGTGGGTATATAGTTAAGTTCATAGGCAGTTAAAACGGAAAGTAAAAAAGAAAGATATCACTGAAGGCATGGTTATTTTGCCTGGACTGGTGGTTCTGTTTAAGGAGCAGCTCAAAAACAGTGTGTGAGAAAGGATAGAAGGAGTATCTTGACTGGAAGGAAAGGAGCAACATACACAACCAATCCAGAATACAACCAGACAGCCTGAATAAAGGCCACACCAAGAGCAACAAGTGGAGAAAACTTAGGAGACTGCAAAACAGAACTCCACAGTTCTCCTAACACAGAATGGTGCTCAACTAAGGCAAGGAAGCAAAGCAGATTAATCCAAGGAAAAAACAAAAAACAAGCAACAACAGACAATGAAAAGTGGGGGGGGGGGGGAAGAATCAGATCAGTCCATCACCAAAAGGAAAGGAAGAATCCCCAGAAAGACCACCAAATGAAATAGAGGCACATGATATATCAGATAAGGAATTCAAAAGAATGAAGATAGAGAAGCTCAATGAGCTTAGCCAGCTCAAAGAAAAGTAAAAACAACTCCAGGGAAGTTATAAGGAACTTACTGAGAGCTACAACAACATCAAAAAGGACATAGATCATATGGCATTTGTCCTTCACTGACTGACTTATTTCACTAAGCATAATACTCTCCAATTCCATCCATGTTGCTGCAAAGGGTAGGAGTTCCTCCTTTCTTCCTGCTGTATAGTATTCCATTGTGTAAATGTACCAAGGATTTTGATCCAATCATCCACTGACGGGCACTATGATCTCACCCATTTCAGGACAATAATGAACAAAACTAACAACAAGCAAAACAGAACCAAATATACGAATACAGTGAATAGGCCTTCAGGAGTCAGGGGGAAGAGGGTTGAAGGGAGGGGAGAGGGAGGAGGCAGAGGCAAAGAAGGGGAGCAGTTTAGACAAGAACCTAGTATAAAGGAACCATGGACATGGACAACAGGTGGGATTGACTTTGGGGGGAATGGATGGGTGGGAGAGGGACAGAGGGGAGCAAAAAGGGGATAGATGTAATACAACAACAATAAAATTTTAAAAAAAGAATCTAAAAAAAATTAAAGCAGTAACATGATTAAAAAAAAAGGAAACTGAGGAATGAGGTGATTTATAAAAACATCGTTTTTTTAATTTAATTTTTTCCCATCGCTATTCCCCCATACCTTCTTCCACCTCCACCCACCCCACTAATCCCTGCAATCACTGCATTGTTGTCTCTGTTTATGAGTTCTTTTTTTTCCTTTTATTCTCAATCCTTCCACCATCCCAGCCCCCACCCCAGGCCATCAGTCTGCTCTCTATCTATGAATTTGTCTCTATTTTGCCTGTTAGTTAAGTTTGTTCATTACAGTCCACATATGGGTGAAATTATATGGTACCTGTCTCTCTCTGACTGACTTACTTTATTTAGTAGAATGCTCTGAATAAAGGACCTGAATAGATACCTCTCCAAAGACAAACAGATGGTCAATAGACATATAAAAAGATGCTTCAACATCAGCAATCATCAGAGAAATGCAAATTAAAAGCTCAATGAAATACCACCTCACACCTGTCAAAATGGTTATCATTAATAAAGCTGCCAATCACCAGTTGCCCATACATGCATAAATGTAGGCAAGGATGTGGAGAAAGGGGAACCCTCTTGCACTGCTGCAGGGTATGCCAATTGGTACAGCTGCTATGAAAAGTATTATGGAGTTACCTTAAAACATGAAAAACTCAACTACTTTATGACCCAGTGATTCTTCTTCTGGGAATTTATCCAAAGAAACCTGAAGCATTAATTCAAAAGAAGATATGCACCCCTACGTTCACTGCAGCATTATTTACAATAGCCAATATTTGAAAGCAGCCCTATGAGTACATAAAAAGGTTATGGTACATTTACACAATGGAATACTACTTGGCCATAAAAAAGTAAATCTTACCCTTTGTGACTGTATGGATGGACCTGGACCTTTATACTAAGCAAAATAAGTGAGTCAGAGAAAGACAAGGACCATATTCTTCCACTTATATATGGAATTGAATGAATTCTCAAGCAAAATAGAGACAGACTCATAGACAAGGAATAGGATGACAGCTGTTGGTGTGGGATGAGGAAGTGGAGGAATTGAGCTAAAAAGAAAAAACTCATTGACACCAACAAAAGTGTGGTGATTTCCAGCAGGCGGGAGCTGAGGGCAGGTAGAGGAGAATATATAAATGGGTATAAATGGTGATGGACAGAAACTTGACTTAAGGTGGTGAACACACAATACAGTGTACAAATGACATGTAGAATAGTGCACCTGAAACCTGTATAATTTTGTTAACCAATGTCACTCCAATAAATTCAATTAAGAGGAAAAATTAAGATAAATGCTGACTAGTACAGTGAAGTCATCATTGTTCGTGCACATGCATTCTAGTCCACTTTCCTTGGCTACCAGGTTACATTGATGTCACGCAAACTTTTCACATCATATGAACAATGGCTGGACTTTTTCCAAACAGACCTCATATGTGTATACACACATAGACATACCTCATATGTGTATATCACACATAGACATACAGAAATACCAGCAAATATATACAAGACAAATGTAGCAGAAAATATGAGCTAACTGAAAAGTGTCGCTGTCTTTAAAACTTTTCTTGATGTAAAATGAAGTATGTGAGCAAAAGTTAACAATACAGCAGGAAGTATGATATAGGTACAAAATATGATGTTAAGGCATTTACAATAGAAGGAACAAAAGAAGTTAGAAAGTAAAAGGATATTAATATTAACAGGTTTATTTGAACAACTGTAATTCCATGAATATTTGAAAAGAAAAGAAAGGATTCTATACAAAAATGTGGGCAGGACACTAAAGATATTGTAAACAGAATAATTATCAAACTAAAGCTGGAAATGAGTTAGGAAATACTGATATCTAACATCCATGTTAAAAGGCCAACTGGTCTTTTAGGTTTCTTGAAAATAACTTCTGAGGAAAGAAGTTAAGAATCTTATCTAGAAATGACACCTTAGGCTTACATACCAATTGTCACTCTAAAAGTCTAGTCTTTAGGAAAATATCTTTAATGAACATTTTAAAGAAATCAACTATTCATATATTAATTATTAAAAGGTCCTGCATCCTCCTCACCTGTGTGGTTCCCTCCTACTAACCTGGACAGTGTTTCCTTAAGACTTCTTCCACAATCCATGGTTCTTCTTCTTGTTCCAGTTTTAAGATCACATCGGGTTTGGTGAATGGACAGCCTGTCAATGAAAAATGATATGATTTAGGCATAAATACTAGAACAAAGAATTTTTCAAGATTTTAGGCTGGCCCAGGGAAACAGGCTTTCTAAAGGACAAGGAAAGTTTGGTTTCTGGGGATACTGCCCTCTGAATCATAACCAAAAAGGACCTTTTGTTTTGAAAGCTGCAGCATGCAAATTCACATGAATAAAAGCATCTAAAGACCAAATTCACTTTAAAACATAAAGGTTCCACACACTTCAGAAAATTGGGAAGAAAACTTCAACTTTACTGCAAGAATTTGTGTTATACAGGAAACTACCCTTACCCACTGTGATTAAGTTGTTATAGTTTTCTAGCATCACATTCCAGTACAGGTTTCTCTGAGCAGAATCCAATTGCTGCCATTCTTCCTGGGTGAAGTCAACAGCCACATCTTTGAATGTCACTGTTCCCTGTAACAACACACTCCTACTCAGTTTGAATCCATCCATCTTACATGGTATGGGCAAAACATACTCAACTATGTTATCATGGTATGCACAGTTAAGAGGTTATAAAAATTTATATTTTTAAATTTTTTCTTTAAAAAAATCACATTAGCAATATCTTGTCAGTTTATGGTCATTCACTGAATTAGCAAGTGCATATCTTTAATAACCACCACGGGTTAAAGAGCTGTTGGGCACTAGTTTATATTGAGTGTGGAAGGTGACGGAGTATAAAACTTTACTCAAGTTAACTGGTTTGGAAACTCTAAGTTCCTGTTGTAAGGAAGCCCCCCCTTAAGGGCCTTGGCTAATCCCCCTTAACAGCCTTGGCTCTTGGGCGGTAGCCAGCTTGAGTGATACTGCCTTGGCTCTTGGGAGGTAGGTAGCCAGCTTGAGTGATAAGAAACGCACCAAAAACTAGGTCTAACCTCTGCATTTGCTTCTGTACACCCACTTGCGCCACGTAGGCTAAGGAGTAAAGCTTCAGCTATAAAAGTTGCTGCCTACCCCAGCTCGGGGCCCAGAATTTGGAGAGCTTCTCCTCTGGGACCACGTGTGAATAAAGGATCGTACTCCTGTACCTCCCCGGTGTCTAGTCGATTTCCTCCTGAATTCTGATAGAACATTTGGTTCCCTGACCAGGAAACGACCTTACACAATATGGGCCGGATTGCCGCTGGGAGGGCGCTGCGGTTCCCGGTGAATGGTGACCTGAGAGAGGTAGGGGAGCGTACGCCCTAAGATTTCTTAGGCCCCACCAATCAGGGCGTCGAACGCCAGTCCGCAGGCAACCACTCCTCAGGTAAAGGGATGCGAACTATGACCAGTCAGAAGGTGCCAAATCAGTAAGTGCCCCAGGGACCAGATCCCCTCCGTCTGAGAAAACTCGGAGCCGGTCAGGACGATCGTCAGCGAACCCTGAAAGGGGAGGGATTGTAAATAACTTCTGAATGAATGACTGAATAAGAGTGCATGTGTATGTTGTCCCACGGGCCTCGGCCCACGGGACGTGAGTGAGCCCTAACCTGCGGTTCCTGTGTCAGATCATACGGCATAACAGTTGGCTGTCTAACCCAGACTCTGATCGGGCAACCTTAGCCAAGATCGACTTCACCTCGTGAGAGGGCAGGCCAGGCAGGCAAGCGACTGAACCCCTTCCCTTTGTTTGTCTGCACCGTGAGGGAGGAAAATGGGCAGGGGATCGTCCACCATCTCAGATTGTATGCTCCAGAACTTTGATCGCTTCAAGGGGCAAGATTCATCCCTTGAGGCGGGCTAGTTGCGGACTTTTTGTTCCTCAGAGTGGCCTACTTTTGGGGTAGGCTGGCCCCCCAAGGGAACACTGAATCTCTCCAGTTAGGGCTGTCCATCGAATGGTCACAGGAAAGCCAGGCCACCCTGACCAGTACCCCTACATAGACAGATGGCAGGAACTAGCTCAGGACATGCCTAGGTGGTTGCGCTGGTGTGCTGGGAAGAAGAGCCCCACACACACCGGCATGACCAGTGTAGTTAAGGGACCCCGGACCTGCTGCCCGGAGCCATCATCCCAGTCCTCTAGGGTCCTGGTTGCCCAGCCCCGAGCCCCCATACTCTAAGAGAGCCCAGAAGAGAACGAAGTCGTTATGTTCTATTTGCCCCCATATCAGGGCCCACCAGAGTCCCAGCCATCAGCGCCCTTGTCAGACGTCCTCATCCCGCAACCATCAGCCTCGCCAGCCACAAGCCCAGGCGACCAGCTGGTCCAACCAGAAGGTCACCAAGAGCTGTCCCCGGTCACGTCCCAGCTACGCCGTCAGCAAACCTACCAGATGCCCCTGCAAGAGGTTCAGACTGCCCTCAGAGTAGGGAATGATGGTTCCGTCCAGCCAGGGCCCATAGTCTTTTACTACTAGCCTTTCAGTACCACTGACCTCCTCAACTGGAAGCACCACACCCTGCCATTTTCGGAGAAACCGCAGGCCATGATCGAGCTGGTCGAGTCTATCATCCAGACCCATCAGCCAACGTGGTCTGACTGCCGCCAGCTCCTGTTTACCCTCTTCAACATCGAGGAACGTCAGAAAATCATCCAGTAGACCCGGAGATACTTAGAAGCCCACGCCCCAGCTGGAATCCTAGACCCATCAGATTATGGCCGGCAGGCAGCACCCAAGGCCCAGCCATCTTGGGACCACAACACCGACCAGGGATGGGCAGCGCTAGACCAGTACTGCAGTGCCATTCTCCAGGGTATATGAGCGGTGGCCCGGAAGCCAATATGTTGGCAGTAGTCCAAAAGACTGATGAGTGCCCTGGTGACTTTTTTTTTTTTTTAAAGATTTTATTTCATCATTTCTAGAAAGAGGGGAAGGGAGAGAGGCAGAGAGGGAGAGAGACATCAATGCATGGTTGCTTTTCACCTGCCTCCAGCCACAGACCTGACTGGAGACCTGGCTTGCAACCTGGTTATGTGCCCTGGCTGGGGAATCGAACCTGCAACCTTTGGGTTCGCAGGCCGGCCTGGTGACTTCTTAGAAAGGCTTACAGGGTGTACACCCCGTTCAACCTGGAAAGCCCAGAAAACCAAAACATGGTGGCAATGACTTTCGTTTCACAGTCCGCTCCGGACATCAAGAAGAAACTCCAGAAACTAGACGGGTTCGCAGGGATGTCCCTAAGCCAGCTGATGGCAGTTGCCAATAAAGTTTTTGAGAACCGGGATGAGCCAGCTGCCGCCACGCACCTAGAAGAACAGAAGATCCAGGCCGCCCTCCTATCAGCCTCCCTGGCCAGACCGGCAACAAGGGGGCCAGCAGGACCAGGTCAGGGAAAGCCGAAGGGGCACCCCAAGTGTGAGAAGGATCAGTGTGCCTATTGCAAAGAAAAGGGCCATTGGAAGAAAGACTGCCCCAAGAAAGGTAGGAAAGAAGGGACAATGGCCGCCGCCGCCGTTCCCCCACTGGCACCTAATGTCCTGGCCCTGGCCGGCCTAGGCCAAGACTGACAGGCACCAGGCTCCATTTCACTAGGTTTCCGGGAGCCCATGGTCAAATACAGGTAGGGGACCAACTCATAGACTTCATGGTAGACACTGGAGCAGAACATTCAGTAGTCACCACCCCGGTGGGACCCCCATCTGGACGGGAAGTAGTAGCCCAGGGAGCTACTGGGGTTACGGGAGGACCCCAGAATTTCTGCCAAGCCCGGACTGTTCAGCTAGGGGGCCATTGGGTCTCCCATGAGTTCCTCTACCTGCCAGACTGCCCGGTACCTCTACTAGTGAGATCTCCTACGAAAACTATTGGCTAGGGTCACCTTTCACTTCGAGGACGCAGACCTCGATGTATCTCGTCCCTCCATCATTGTGGTGGTAGTACCCCGAGAAGAGGAATATTGGCTGTACACCCTTGAAGAAGAGGATCAGGTTGGGGGCCTACTCAATGAATTCCCAAAGGTCTGGGCAGAGGGAAACCTGCCAGGCCTAGCCACCAGCAGGGAGCCAGTAATTATTGACCTCCGGCCAGGGGCAAACCCCCAGTGCATTCAGCAGTATCCCATTCCGAAGGAAGCCCAAGAGGGGATCCGGGGTACCATCAACAAATACCTAGCTGAAGGAATCCTAGTTCCTTGCCAGTCACCATGGAACATTCTGCTACTCCCGGTCAGAAAGCCAGATGGGTCGGGATATCGCCCAGTCCAAGACCTCCGGGCAATCAATGAGGCTACCATCACGCTGCACCCGGTGGTACTGAATCCATACACCCTCCTCCGCCAACTGCCACCGGACGCCACCTATTTTACCTGCTTAGACCTAAAAGATGCATTCTTCTGCATACCCCTATCTAGAACTTCCCAAGCTCTCTTTGCCTTCGAGTGGGAGGACCTGGTGTCAGGGAAAAAGACCCAACTCACCTGGACTCGGCTACCCCAGGGTTTCAAGAACTCCCCTACCCTCTTCAGCGAGGCCCTAAGCAGAGATCTACGGCCTTTTTGAGACCAAAACCTGGATCTCATCCTGCTCCAATATGTAGATGATTTACCACTGGGGGGCCGACGGAGAAGGACTGCTTACAGGGGACGAGAGCCCTCCTGCAACTACTCCAAGAAAAAGGATACCGGATCTCCAAGAAGGTGCAGATCTGCCAAAAGGAAGTCTGGTACCTGGGATTTAAGATCAGCAAAGGGCAGAGGACTCTAGGAATTGAAAGGAAAGCAGTCATCTGCCAAATGGCAACGCCTAAAACCCGGAGAAGCTTGCGGGAGTTTCTAGGCGTAGCTGGGTTCTGTCGCACCTGGATACCCGGGTACGCCCAAATAGTCAGGCCCCTATACCAGGTGGCTAAGGGACCAGATACCACCCCATTCCAATGGGCCCCAGAGCAACAACAGGCCTTTGAGTGAATAAAGGAACTACTCACCTCGGCCGCCGCGCTAGGGCTGCCTGACCTGGAGAAACCGTTCTCCCTGTTCGTCCATGAGAAGGACAAGATAGCCCTAGGAGTCCTAACACAGGCACAGGGACCGTGGCCCAGGCCAGTTGCCTACCTGTCTAAGCAGTTAGACAATGTAGCAGCCGGATGGCCCCCTTGCCTACGGGCAGTAGCCACAGCGGCTACTCTACTCCAGGAAGCCGATAAGCTGACTCTAGGGCAGGACACTACCCTGCACCTGCTGCATGCAATCCATAGCCTGCTGGAGGGGTCGGGACACTGCTGGCTATCGAACCCAAGACTGACTCAGTATCAAGCCTTGCTCCAGGGCAATCCCCATGTACAGCTAAAAACTGAACGAGTCCTTAACCCAGCCACCCTCCTGCCAACAGAACAGGGAGAGCCGGATCACAACTGTGAGGAGGTAACCGATCAGGTACATGCCAGGGGCCAGACTTAAGGGACCAACCACTGCCCACCAGCGACTGGGACCTCTACACTGATGGCAGCAGCTACATCACAGACACCAGTAGCAGGAAGGCCGGGTATGCAGTTGTGACTCGGCACAAGTAGTAGAGGCCAAAAGTTTGCCCATAGGGTGGTCAGCACAAAGGGCCGAACTATATGCCCTGATCTGGGCCCTCAAACTCAGCGGGGGAAATGAGTCAATATATACACTGACTCCAGGTACGCCTTTTCCACTCTCCATTGTCACAGAGCCATTTACAAGGAAAGGGGGCTCCTTATGGCAGAAGGGAAAAGAGATTAAGAATAAGGCTGAGATCCTCAAGCTCCTAGAGGCAGTATGGGCCTCCCAGGCAGTGGCAGTAATACACTGCAAAGGACACCAGAAAGGACATTCTGCGGAGGCAGAAGGCAATTGGCTAGCCAATCAAACTGCTCGAGAGGTGGCCCGGGTAATGCCCCCCGCATCACCGGTCTTAGGAGCGCTACTAGATATAACTGACCTCAAGCACAGCTACCACCCGGAGAAGGACAGATGGGCAGAAAGCCTAGGTGCCACTCGGACACCCGGGGGCCTCTGGCAAATAGCTGATGGCAGGATCTTCATTCCCCAGAACCGAGCCAAGGGGGTAGTGCAAAGCTGCCACGACCTCACCCACTTAGGGCAAACTAAAATGAAGCAGATACTAGGCAGGCACTACTATTTTGCCCAGATGGACGCACTGTGCTCGAGCATAGCTGGAAGGTGCACCACCTGTGCCCAGCATAATGCCAAGACCTAGCGGAGTGTTCCCACTGGGGTCCAGTATACAGGGACCCTACCCTTTGAGGACTTACAAGTAGACTTCACAGAACTGAAGCCGGTGGAGGCTATAAATACTTGCTAGTTATGGTCTGCACCTTCTCTGGATGGGTTGAGGCCTTTCCCACACGAACGGAAAAGGTAAGAGAGGTGGCGAAGGCTTTACTAAAGGAAATCATCCCTAGTCAGGACTCCCAATCAGCCTAAACAGTGACAATGGGCCGGCTTTCACTGCAAGTATAATCCAGGAGCTGACATGGGCTCCAGGAATCAGGTGGAAGCTACATACAGCCTACTGGCCCCAGAGCTCAGGAAAAGTAGAAAGAATGAATAGGACCTTGAAAGAAACCCTGGGGAAACTCAGCCAGGAGACAGGATCGCCCTGGACTGACCTCCTGCCACTCGCCCTCTTCAGAGTTTGGAATACCCCGAACGCTGCAGGATATACTCCATATGAGTTAGTGTATGGGCAGCCCACTCCCCTAACCCATATCTCAGGGCCAGTAGACCTATCCATCCTAGGAGAAGCCAGACAAACCACCTACTTAAAACAATTAGGGTTAGAGTTAGAACAGATTAGACAGGCCTACCTTGGGCTCGAACTAGCTCACACAGGGGGGCCAGCCCACTCCTTTAGGCCAGGACAGTACGTGTGGATCAAGGACTGGAAAAAGGAGCCTCTTGCACCCCAATGGATAGGGCCATACCTGGTATTACTAACTACCCCCACTGCTTTAGAGGTTGCAGGCCAGACCCCGTGGATCCACCACACCAGAGCCAAGGTGGCCACGGATCCTGAGTAGGACACCCCAACCTGAGACCACTCCAGGACAGGCCCTGTCATCAAGCTACAGAAGACCCACCAAGGTGGGGCTGAGGAATGCACCATTGTGGCTGGGGATACTACACTGTCACCAGAGCTGCCACCCTCTTTGAAGGAATACTCCTCTGGGGTTCCACACACAGGAAATGGACTGACAGGGAACGAGTGTTGCTAATTGTTCTGTACCTAGGCCAAGTGTTTACCTTACTAGCAATAGGCTGCTTGCTCTAACACCATGTTATCCTCACTCTTACTCCTCTGTATTATTCTACCCATTCACTCCTCCCCTGACTGGCAGTACAAAGAGACCGTACTGGTCCAGGAATATAGATACCAGAACTCAGCGGCAACCATAGTTACCATTGGGGAAAAAAGGTGTCAGGGGCCCTGCTCAGGGTGAGTACAGGTTAAGTTCCCATCTACCAAACTAGCTTGCCTAAACGGCTGGTGGTGGTTCAGGGACCCGTTCATCTGCCTTAAAGAGGACCAAACCGACCCAACATGCAATTACTGGCCCCATACGGGGCCAGTACTTACTGATAGGTACGGGGGATGCATCTACAACTACTGCCAATATCACTATGGTAGTACCAGAAAAAGGGCAATAGTCATAACTCTAGATAAGGTGGAGGATCGAATCTGGGGAAAAGGGGTAAAAGGAAAAGTATATGTTAGTATAACTCACTCAGGTCCAGTTGGGGACGTTATAATTATTAAACAAAAAGAAATATCACTCGTCTCCAACATCCGCTGGCTAAAGGCGATACATAAGACCATAAAGCAGATAGAGACTCAGATCCAGCAGGCAGGCTCCCCTTTCTCCTGGATAACCCTAGTACAGGAGGGAGTGGCCCTCCTCAACCTCAGGCAAGAGGGAAATTTCACTGACTGCTTCTTATGTGCCTCTCTCAGCAAGCCCCAGCTGACTGCAGTCCCTGTAAATGCCACTCCAACCAGCACTGCTACCCGCAGGGAAAACTCCTTTCGGCCTATACGGGCACCCCTCTACCTGACTCCTGGATCAGGAGACTACCCCAACAGCTCTCAGTGGTGTGGCACCGACCGGTCCCACACCTTAACGCCCCCACTGGTCTCCTGTTCTGGGCCAACCAGACTCTTACCTCAACCATGGTCTGTGCAGACCCTCAGACTTATCTACTGGTAGCTCTAGCCCCGCAGCTGTTCGCTTACCTGCCAGAGGAACTCGAACTCAAGTATCTCAATTCCAGATCATCCCACCAACGGCATGCCATTTTCCTACCGATACTAGTTGGGCTAACCTTAGCCTCCTCCCTGGCTAGCCCCAGCATTGGAAGTGCAGGTCTAGCCACCAGCCTACAATCAGACAGCTCCCTTTGTCAGGAGCTCCACGAGGCTATGACCCTGACGCAAGCCTCCATGGAGTCCCTCCAATGCCAAATCCTGTCTCTCGCCAGAGTAGCACAGCAGAACCGTGGGGCACTAGATATCTTCACCGCAAAGGAGGAACCTGTATTTTCCTGGGAGAAGAATGTTGTTACTTTGTCAATGAAAGTGGGGTAGTTGAAGAAAACCTACAGCGCATAGAAGAACTCAAGAATAGGCTACGCCCTAGCGCAAGCTCCGGGGCTACCTCATGGTGGAGTAACCCAATACTATCATTCCCATAACAATTCCAATAACAATACTAACAATTCCCATAATTGGGCCCTTCATAGTCCTCCTCATAATCATCACAATTGGGCCTTGGCCATACGGACAGTAGTGGGCCAGTTAGAGGGAGCTCTAGTCAGGAAGACCACCAGCCGGATCCTACTACTCCAGCAGAGGCAAGAACAAGGTATACCCTTATTGGATGCTGAGTCGGGCGAAAGCGCCCTCTAAGAGTCCACAGTGGGGAATGTAAGGAAGCCCCCCTCCTTAACAGCCTTGGCTCTTGGGCGGTAGCCATCTTGAGTGATACGGCCTTGGCTCTTGGGAGGTAGCCAGCTTGAGTGATAAGAAACACACCAAAAACTAGGTCTAACCTCTGCATTTGCTTCTGCACACCCGCTTGCGCCACATAGGCTAAAGAGTAAAGCTTCAGCTATAAAAGTTGCTGCCTACCCCAGCTCGGGGCCCAGAATTTGGAGAGCTTCTCCTCTGGGATCACGTGTGAATAAAGGATCGTACTCCTGTACCTCCCCGGTGTCTGGTCGATTTCCTTCTGAATTCTGATAGAACACTGTGATTTAATGAGGCAGGAAAAACATGAAGACAGGATTTGGATAGAACAGAAGCAGGGAGAGAAAGATATGCAAAATTTGTGAGATGGTAGAACATTCAACTGAGATAGAACAGGAGGCCTTGACAACCACCTTGGAAATCATGACAATCACTTTGTCAACCAGAGTGGAACACTAATAATGTATTCATAGAACCTAGAGCCAATAAAGAAAGATGCAAATAATATCTGTTCAGTTTTAGTCACTAATTCTAGGGCCAAGAGAGGAGGATGTGAAACTGAAGGCATCCTGTTTTCAACCTTCCCATGGAGAAAGAAAATAGAACACCTTCTGAGCAAAAATTAGGTGAAGTCGACCTGTCATATATCACTGGGTGTCAAATAAAGACAAAGAACCTTTTTTCTTAGACACTATAGGCTAAAAGAAATTTAAAACTCAGCAGAACCCAGCAACCCTATAAAAACCCTTTTTCTCTCATCTTGGCATGACTCTCTGGTTCTTAGATCCAGTTTCTGCCCTCTCCAGAGTTTAACTAAATCTGACTTTCACTATCAGTGTTCTGAAATAAATTATTTTATTTAAGGAGACACGAGTTCAAGTGGTCCCAGCCAGGTTCAGTATCACAACTAGAGGTATACATTGGTATATTGTTGAACAAATTGTTCATTAGATTAGAAGAAATCTAGAATAAAATGAGGAATGCTCATTAGTTTATACTAGTTGTCTAAAGCCATGAAAATAGGCTATGATTGCTCAGAGTTCACATACTTTGAAAAAAGAGGGCTAGACAGAATCATACAAATATCACCAAAGAAAAAAATCTTAAAATTTTTCTAGTTCTCTGAGCTAAAATTATAAGTAGAACTAAGAGAAAATATTATCAAGAAAGAGCTTTAGAATAAGTTACAGAAATGAGGTGCTGGTGAAAAAATTCTTGAAAACAATGTGATTTAAATATAAAAAATATAATTTACTTTTTCTAGGTAAAAACTGAAGTGGTCAAAGAAATATACCAAAAAATTCAACAACACTAAAATAGAGGAAGTAGTCCATATTTTCTGTCCTTTGAGGAACTTCTATGAGTGATGAGTGATATAAAAATAAATCACCAGGAGCCCTGGCCAGGTAATTCAGTTGGCTGGAGTGCCATCCCATGAACCAAAAGTTTGTGACTTTGGTACCTAGTCAGGGCACATACCTGGGTTGTGGATATGATTGCCAGTTGGGGCATATGTAAGAGACAAACAACTAATGTTTCTCTCTCACATGGATAGTTCTATCTCCCTCCTTCCCTTCCTCTCTAAAAATCAATAAACAGCCCTAGCTGGTGGCTCAGTGGATAGGTGCTGGCCTGCGAACCCAAAGGTCGCTGGTTTGATTCCTAGTCGAGGCACATAACCAGGTTGCAAGCCAGGTCTCCAACCAGGTCTATAGCTGGAGGGAGGTGAAAGGCAGCCATACATTGGTGTTTCTCTCCCTTTCTTTCTTCCTCCCCACCATTCTCTCTAAAAACAATGAATAAACTCTTTAAAAATAAAAAATAAAAACCAATAGACATATCCTTGGGTAAGGATGGAAAAATAAATAATACAAGTAATCTGGAGATAATTCACAATAGCTGTTTCTAAGAATTTAATTCTAGGTACTAAAAGGATCCCATGAACCTAAAAATTCACTTTAAATACTAAGGGTTCAGACTAGGCTGTGGGACTAACAGAAAATCACCTTTTGGAACCCTTTCTGTTGAAAATCAAGCTTTTGAAATAAACAAGTTTTAAAAAACCAAAGGCAATTATGGCTGATTAAAACATCCCTTATTTGTTTCCCCTTCTCCTACAACAATAATTTGGCATCTATCCATGAACAAAAGTTCCTTTATGGGAGCTGTGGGATCCAGCACCATATACCAAGGGGCTCAGAAAAACTCTTGCCCACTCTGTATTGGATAATAAATATCTTAGTCCCAGCTGTGGACCTAGCAGGAGGTCATAAACTAACTAGTTTTTCTTGGTGATGGTCTGAGAGCCCATGGAAGAAAACTGTCTTAGGCAATAACCCATGGATGACAGATCTACAGCAGAAAAGTTCCAGCATACCACTGAAGCAAGTAAATAAATATATATATATATATATTCATAAGAAATAGTAAGAGAAACAGTTTGACTTGATTTGTAGCACCTCCCCGATGTGATTAGGGACACATGAGATCCTCTTGGCCAATGATCTCATCCATTTAGAAAAGAAAGGGTATGTGATTTAACAGCTGGCTTCCTAGCTGTGCAGAATAGTGCCAAAAAGGCTCATTTATCTCTTGTCCCATCCAGAGGTCTGATTTCTGAGCTGAATAATTGGAGAAGAAAAAGTCTGAGAGAGTAGGACATAAGACTTGTAGAGCATTAAAAAGACACAGATCCTATTAACCGCACTGCGGACTCCATGGGATTCTGGATACACTTTGCCTATAGATTCCCCTAAACATTCACAGGCACCTCAGAGATCTGTAGGTCTCACCCCCACACACCCAGATCCTGTAACTGGCTCCCTCTTCGCATTCCCAATGGTGGTGGTGAGAGTGAGCTTTGGCAAATGACTAGTGAGCATGTGCAGAGAGCCAACATGAATCTGCGGGCCAGGGTGAAACCACAGACATGAGCTCTAGTTCTGTCTGTGAAAAAACAGGAGAGATTCTCAGCAAGCATTCTGTGTAGTGTGTTGCAAGACCAAGAGAAGACATACAAGCTTAAGAATTCAGCCACAAGAGTGAGCAAGATGAGTGAAGTGGGTATATCTATGTATAGATGCTCTGAGACAACCTCAGAATCCCTAGCAGAGCTGACAAAAGTTATTTCTCTTCTGAAAGTGCTTAGTAAAGACTGGATAAGGAAACTGTTATGTCAATACACAGCTTCAAGGGAACTATAAAACAGCCAGAAGACAATGAATAAGATGGCACAAGTAAGTCCTTTCCCATCATTAATTACTCAAAATGTAAACTGAATGAAAAGGACATAAAGTAGCACAATAATAAAAAAACAAGATCCGAACAACATGCTGTCAATAAGAGACTGACTTTATCTTAAAGCACACACATAGGCACAAACTAAAGAGATGGTAAAAAGATATTCCATGAGAGCAAAAAATAAGTAAAAGCAGTGGGAGTTACACTTATATCAGACAACACAGACTTTAAGACAAAAAAGTTCATTACAAAATAAATGGGCTTGACCACTGTGGCTCAGTAGATTGGGGCATCATCATGCAAAGTGAAAGGTTGTCAGTTTGATTCCCAGTCAGGGCACATGCCTGGATTGTGAGTTCAGTACCTGGTCAGGGTATATATGAGAGGCAACTGATAGATGCTTCTCTCTTGCATTGATGTTTCTTTCCCTTTATTTCTCCCACTCTTCCTCGCTCTCAAAAAAGAAATAAAATCTTTTTTAAAAAGTGATAAAGTGGTCAATTCATTCAGAAAGCATGACAATAATAAATATGCATGCACCCAATATTGGAGCATCTAATTAATAAGCAAATACTAATAATCCTGAAGGGAGAAATAGAAAAGATTACAATAGGAGATTCTAACCCTACTTTTAACCATGAATAGATCATGAAGATAGAAAATCATATATGGACACATTGAATTTGAACTATATTTTAGATAACATGAACAGACATATAAAGAATATTCTATTCAAAAGCACCAGAATACATATTCTTCCAAGTGTATATAAAACATCCTCTATAATAGGACATTTGCTCTGTCACCAACTAGTCTTAGCAACTTGAGAAAGATTGCAATAATACCAAGTATCTTTTCTGATCATAGTGGGATGTAACTTGAAACCAGCAACAAGAGAACAGTTAAAAAAAAAATTCACAAATATATAAAAATTAAACAACAAACTCCAACAACTAATAGGTCAAAGAGCACATCAAAAGGGAAATTAATCTTGGAAAGCCTTTCCTGCCATTGGTGTTACTGTACATTTTCCTCACCAAAGGAGAAAGAGGAGTTCACTTAGTTAGACCCATGGAGATAAAGTGATTAATTCAAGGTCACAGAGTGTCAAGAATGGACTCCAGGCCTTATTTCCTTATTGACCTGCACTATCTTGTGGATAGGTTGGTTAAAGTGAGACATGGTCTTGACACTGTAACAGTAGTTGAGAACGTGACTCTGGAGTCAGAGTTCTGAGTCCTGAATTCTGACTCAGCTACTTACCATGTGACCTTGGGAGATCCAAGGTGGCAGAGGAGTAAGTAGAGCTAACCAATTTCCTCCCAGGACCAATTTGAATTCTAACTTAATTGAGCAGAAATCATTTGGAATTACCAATAGAATACCATCTGGAATGAGGCCTTATAACCACAGACAGAACAGAAGAGGCTGCTTCATCACAACATGAGTGGTAGGAAGTGCAGAATCACAAAAGGGTTGGCTGGTCTCCCATGGGCAGCAGCTAAACAGTCCTAATAACCTCAGCAGCCAGGAGTTTCAACTGAGAAGGATACAATCTAAACCCCTAAGTAGGATTCCCAGCCTACAGCAACAAAGCAGAGAGTAAAACAGCCTCCAGCTGTGAAAAGCAAAAAGCTTCGGGTCTTGCTAGCCTGAGACAGTTAGAGATATAGAGAATTATTAAAGGGTCCATAGACAAAAATACACTTGCACCCACTTACCCTGGGCTCCAGCAGATGGAGGGCCGAGTGGACAAGAGATACTTAAGGAGAGGTTGGGGGAGTGGCTTAGAGGAGAGAAATGATGAAGCAGCCAATGGTGTCCCAGTGCTGACTTATCCTCTATACCACAGGAAGACCACTCTTCTTCAAGTGGGGTCAGCCTGAGAAGAAGCAACAGCCCTGCCCATAGGAATTAATCTGCCCTGGCCAGCGGTGCCTAAACCTGACAGCTGATCACAGGTTGACTGGATTAACAACTGAAAGAGACAAATAGAGACAGTGGATCTCTGGTCATCTCCAACAGGATGGCTAGGCCCAGAATAGGCTACAATTTGATGTCACCAGGGGAAGATTCAGGAAGTAAAGAAAGTGCACACCTACAATAGGATATGAGATATGGGTGTACTATTGTAGGTGGGTAGGGTGACACTCAGAAAAAGAGACCCAGCAAAGGGCAACAAAACAACAAAAACCCAAGTACAACCAGACAGCCAAAATAAGACAGCAAAAAGGGCATCCCAAGACCATCGAGTTAAGGAAATCAGGAAGATTACACCACTGAATCCCACAGTTATCCTACCAGAGAAGGTCACACAACAAAGATAGAATGTCAAAGCAGACCAATCTAAAAGGCAGAAACAAACAAGAAGAGTCACCTAAAATGGGGAGACAAAGAAACAACACCCCTTTGAAAGGAAAGAAAGAATCCTCAGAAAAAATCACTTAATGAAACAGAAGCAAGCAAACTATCAAATATGAATTCAAATTAATGATGACAGAGAAGCTCAATGAGCTCACCCAGCTCAAAGAAAACTACAAACAATTCCAGAGGAACTACAAAGAACTCCAGGGAAGCTACAAGGAACTTACTGAGAACTACACCAGCATTGAAAAGCATGTAAAAACTATCAGTAAGAGCCAGGAGGAAATGAAGAACACAATTTCTAAACTAAAGAACACAGCAGAGAGCCACAGATCTCTGCTTCTTTAAGGATGCCTGGATGATAATACTGCAGGTATTTTGTATAGGAAGGAACTCTGGGCACAACCTAGGATTTGGGTGGTCTGGCAGAGGGTGGCAGGTTTATTCTTTGGGTGTTCTAGAGGGGATGAGCTCTGAGGCAGAAGCCTTCCATTCTTTCAAAATTGTATCATTTTTGTTGTTTTAGTTTGTAACCTAATCCTATAGAAATAAGGTAACAAAACTAACAGGGGCAGCTGATAGAACCCAGTTTAACCTTAATTGACATGTCTTGGTGACTAATTCTTGTGGAAAGCTGTTATTTCAAAACTGTGAAGCTTTTTAATAAAGATCCCTTTCCTTTGTCATCAAACCTTTGCCTCTGAAATTTTACCTAGAGGATGGCAGCAGGCAGCAGGACCCCAGCTTGCTGTTCAGTAAAAGCTGACATTCGTGCTGCCTGTCATTACCATAACCAATAAGTAGAGACAAGAATTAAATCTTTATGGTCACTTTATTCAGATGCTGGTACTCTGAGAAGACATCAGGTTATGTGCCCTCAAAAACCATCTTAACATCTCATCTCAAGCCAAACTTCTTTTAAAGAGAAAAAAAAGAGTAGGTGAGGGGTTTGGAAAAAAGGTTAATCAGAAAAGAGTTGCAGTCTGGGGGTGATTTTCCTAGTACTTCTTATCTGTTGACCAACAGCTCAGATAACAGCTCCCTTACTTGCAGAACCCCTGGAGCACAAAAATTGTCAGGTAGGTCATGTATCCCAGTTCCTGGAGTAACAGCTTTCCAACTATATTAATCATTTAAAACTATCAACTAAAGATAAAATCTTTAACTCTTGAGTTCCCCTATCAGTTATTTCAGTAAACCTCAGAAGCATAGACAGGCATTATAGTAAAAATAACCAAAGGAGTGAGTGTGACCCTTAGACGTTTGTTCTCAACTGTGGAAGGAAGTGCAAATCAGATACACCCTGATAGAACAGCCAATTATAGTAAGAACTTCCCTTCTCATCAAGGGGTGGGGGTGGGGGGCTGTCAACAAAGAAATCTCTATAATTGGGTTATAAGATAGTTAACAAAATTACGTGCTCCCTTGAGGGTGGTTACACCTCCAAGGGGTCTGAAAAAGATTACTCCGGCACTTCAAAGGTGTTCATCTACATGCACAAGAACAATAAAAAGGGTTTGTTTATGGCAAATATATTACTAGGGAAGTTATAGGCCTGAGATGTGACAACCCACTATGGCCCATCCAATTATGAATTTGTGATCAGATCACCCTGTCAGTAACTTTCAGTCACTGAGCTTTGTCAGAGTTATTATGGAGCCCCATTTTTTTTTTCACAAGTCTCCCTTTTGGTCATAAAGCAGTCTGAAGGATGCACTTATGGACCAACTTTTGTTTGGATAGTATGGTCTGATAGTGCTGGGGAGGCTCATTCTTTGGAAGTCTCAGTATCAGCATCATCTTGTTGAAATGGAAGATCATCAGGGATAAGGCAGTACTATCATGAAATGTGAGTTGAGGCCAAATTTTCCCAAAAAGAGAGGGCAGGTAAATGGAAAGCAATCAAATCTCATGGACTTTATTGTCTAACTGAAACACATGTTCAGCTCCTGTCCAACAAAAGCCAAACTCATGAGACATGTGCTGGTACAAAAGAAAAGAGGTATATTCAGGTGCAATGACCTAGGAGAATGGTGGACTCCCATATCAAAAACTATCTCACCTTCTTGCTCAAGCCTGTGGTTCTTATAGAGATGAGGAGAGAGGGCTTTCATTTTTTCCTATCCAATTATCTTGCTAGCTTTTGGTGTTCTTGGGCCCTATCCATTCATTCTGCTAGCTTTTGGCATGCTCAGAGGTAAGAACCTTCACCTGTACCATCTTGGCCAACGGGGAGTCTCCCTGACACTCCCTGACTACCTATGAGGGTATGAGAGTCAGTGGAGAGAGGGATGCTAAAGGACCCACTGTCAGGAAGTCTGTAGGTGCTGCATGCCTCCATCCACATTCTGATGCTGGACACAGCCAGTTGGAATCTGTGGATCCTGTGGCACACCTGGATCCTGTGGCACCT
Organism: Noctilio leporinus; assembly: GCA_004026585.1. NCBI lineage: Eukaryota > Metazoa > Chordata > Mammalia > Chiroptera > Noctilionidae > Noctilio > Noctilio leporinus. Next base: position 4,874 of record PVIW01007978.1, on the reverse strand, counting down.
GCATCCCCTGCAAAGCCCTCACAAAGTATACACCTCTGAAATGGCCAGCTGGACCCATTCTCACCCTGCTACTGCCTTCCCACACTCTGACTGTCTATGGTATAACTGCATAAAAGTCTAGATCATTTCTATCCAGAGTATTGCTGTCCCATTTTTTTTCATATTGTACAAGTAATATAACATTTACATTGAGCCACAAAAATTATTAAAGGTTATTCTACGCATCTTCAGTAATAATGAACAGTTGGGTCATATAGAAAAACCTGAAGAACAAATGTAACTATTATTATAAATAATATTAAGCCAATCAAACAATTGGAGAGAAAAAAAAGAACACAGTAGAAAGAATGAAAAGCAGGCTAACTGCAGAAGAGTATCAGATCAGGAGGACAATATAGAAAAAAAAATATTCCCAGACTATGCAACAAAATAAAAAGAAGACAGCAAAAGAATAAAGAGGTTTTAAGAGAGCTGTAGAACAACACAAAACAATAATATATGTATCATAGAAACACCAGAAAGCAAAGAAGAGGAGCAAGGGATAGAAAAACTGTTTGGAAAAGTAATGACAGAAAATTTCCCTAATGTGATGAGAGAAAAAAAGTCATGCAATTTCAGGAAGCACAGATGGTCCCAATGAAGATGAATCCAAACAGGCACACACTGGGACACATAATTAACATAGCAAATTTCTGAGACAAAGAGAGAATCCTAAAAGCAGCAAGAGGGAAACAGCTAATAACATAAAAAGGGACTCTGATAAGGTTATAAGCTGACTTCTCAATAGAAACACTATAAGCCAGAATGGAATGGCAAAAGATATTCTAAGCAATGAAAAACAAAGGCCTTCAACCAAAACTATTCTACTCATCAAGGCTCTCATTCAAAATGGAAGGTGAAATAGGAGTTTCCCAGACAAAAGAAAGCTAAAAGAATACATCCCTACCAAATCAGCATTGCAAGAGAGACTAAAAGGGCTGCTTTAAAAAGATGAAGAAATAGAGGAGCACAGGTACAAAGAGGGAAAATGACAATGAGTAAGTACCTATCATTAATAACCTTAAATGTAAGTGGATTAAATATGCTAATCAAAAGACATAAGATAGCTGAAGAGATAAGAAAACAGAGCCCACATATATGCTGTCTACAATGAGACCCACCTCAGAAAAAAATATCTCCACAGACTGAGAGTGAAGGGATGGAAAAAATATTTAAAGCAAATGGCTAAAAGAAAATAAAGGGTAGTATAAAAAAAAAGCTAGGGTAGCAATACTTAAATCAGACAAAATAGATTTCACCACAAAAGCCATAAAGAGATAAAGAAAATCATTTTTTAATATTTAAGAGAACATTCCATTAAGAATATATAACCCTTGTTAAAATATATGCACTCAACTTAGGAGCACACCAATATGTACAGAAAATCTTGGAAGACTCCAAGAAAGACACTGGCTGGTGGCTCAGTGGATATGGTGGTCTCTTATGTGCCCAGTTGGGTTGCAAGCCAGGTCTTCAGCCAGGTCCATAGCTGGAAGCAGATACAAGGACACCATACATTGATGTTTTAATGCTTCTCTTCCTTTCTCCCTCCCTCTCTGCCCTCTTCTCTAAAAATAATGGGGGAAAAAAAGGAAAGGAAGATAAAGAAACACAGTCAAATGAACAAGAAGAGAATCAAGATGGCAGAGGAGGAAGTGGAGCTACACCAATCTCCTCCCAACACCAAACTGGAATTACAAATTAATTAGGGAGAGATCATCTGGAATAACCAACGGAACACCAACTGGAAAGAAGCCTGATTACCAGGGACAGAACAGAAGAGCTGATTCATCACAGAGCTACTGGTAGGAAGTGCAGAGATGTGAGAGGGCTGGCAGGGCTCTCATAGGCGGCAGCTGAAGGGACAGAGAAACATCTTGGCAGCAGGGGTTTCCACCTGAGAAGAGTGGGATCTAAACTCCCAACTGGGCTTCCCAGCCTACAGCAACACAGCCGGGAGTTAAACAGCACCCAGCTGCAAAAAGCACAAAGCCCCCAGGTTTAGCCAGCTTGAAAGAGAGACTGATTTTTTAAAGAGACCATGCATGAAAATACAGTGGCACCCACCTACCCTGGGCTCCAGCAGAGAAAGGGCACAGGGACTAGAGAAGCTTGGGGAAAGTTTGGGTCAGTGGCTTTAGGAGGAAAGTTGAGGGAGCAGCCTGTGAGTCCAGTACTGACCCATCACCCATACAGCCAGCAGACCACACTTCTCCAAAGGGCAGGAGCCTGAAGGGATGCCACAGCCCCACCCATAGGAATTAATCTATCCCACCCAGCAGTGCCTAAACATGACCTCAGATCACAAGTTGATTGAATTAACAACTGAATTCATCTGCCCCGCCCAGAGGTGCCTAAAATAAAACCATTGATCACAGGCTGATTGGATTAACAACTAAAGGGGACAAAGACAGTGGATCTCTGGTAGCCTGCAACTGGCTGACTAGGCCCAGACTAGGACATGAGCTGAAGTTACCAACCACAGATTCAGGAAGTAAAAATAGTGTACTTCTACACCACAGAAGGTCAAACCACTAAGACAAAAAGTCAAAGCAGACCAATCTAAGAAGCAGAAACAAACAAGAACCCCCTAAAATGGGGAGACAAAGAAACCCTCAGCAAATGGAAAGGAGGAATCCCCAGGAAGAGTGCAAAATGAAATAGAGGCAAGCACACTATCAGACATGGAATTGAAAATAAGGATGATAAAGAAGCTCAATGAGCTTAGCAAGTTCAAAGGAAATACAAACAACTCCAGAGGAACTACAAAGAACTCCAGGAAAGCTACAAGGAACTTACTGAGAACTACACCAGCATTAAAAAGGACATAGGAACCACCATCAGTAAGAGCCAGAAGGAAATGAAGAATTGAAGAACACAATAGAAGGAATCAAAAGCAGGTTAGAGAAAGCAGAATATCAGATCATGAAGCTGGAGGTCAATGTAGAAAAAAATTCCCAGGCCATGCAACAGAATGAAATAAGACTGAAAAAGAATGAAGAGGTTTTAAGAGAGCTCCAGGACAACATGAAACATAATAACATCCGTATCATAGGGATACCAGAAGGAGAAGAGGAGCAAGGGATAGAAAACCTCTTTGAAAAAGTAATGACAGAAAACTTCCCTAACTTGAGGAGAGAAAAAGTCATGCAAACTCAGGAAGCACAGAAAGTCACAAGGAAGACTGGAAAGATGGTGACAGAGTAGCGAGCACTGCTGATGGTGTTCTCGAGTACCAGAGCAGCTAGAGGACAAGATAGGGAGCACGAGATGTCTTCAGGTCCCTAAGAATCAGAGCACTCAGCATCTGGACACAGGGGAGCACAACCCAGAGGCAGCGGAAACCAGCAGGAGAGCATGAGGCGGTTTCCAACCAACTGGCCGGTGGGCCAAGGTTGGCTCTGAGCAGTGGCGGCTCTGCCCAGAGGGACGTGATTGACTGAGGCCAGCTCTGGGCTCCATGGCAACTAGAAGTGTGAGCAATGAAGTATGGGCAGCAAGGGTAAACCCCGGAGGGAACGATGAATTGAACTCCTGCAGGGGAAGGACTGTGTGAGAGACTCGCTTCGGCAACAGGGAGAGGAAGCGCCTCACTGGGCCAGACGCAGAGAAGAATCCTGCAAGAAGGAGTTGGGGAGCAGGGAAGTGCACCAGCTGGGGTGGTGAAAGAGCTGAAAACGGTGCTGCAGGGTCACCAGGGAAACAGCAGCTTGAAGCCCCTGCCAGGGAGGAGGCCCAGCCCTGCGCAACCACACAGGCCCCCAAGGCTCAGCAGAAACTCCAAACTGGGAGCCGGGAACTAGTAGCGGGGGCAACTGACCCGCCCATTGCCCAAGACAAAGGCCGCAGATCACAGAGGCCGAGTAAAGGACTCCTCGGAGAGCTGGTCAGCTTGAAGGTTTGGCTCTTGCTCAGGGGAGCTGGGCAGTGTTGGCGGACTCCGGGCACTGTTGGCAGGCAGGGGCTGCCTCCTCCAGGAACTGCGGGGGCAGGCCAGTCATCGCAGGGACCAGCGAGGTTACAGGCTGCCCTGCAGGGATGCTGGGTGCTTGTCGAGGGCAGGAACCTCCGCCAGTAGTTGGAAGGGACACCCTGAGGGCCTCAGAACACAGGCAGCCCTAAAACCCAGCTAGGTTACTGAAGGCCCAGCCTACCTGGGGGCTGACACTCAGAATCAGCCCTGACTGTGACAATCAGAGGCCCTGCTACACCAAGACCAGCTAGAATATAGACTGCAAAGACCTGACCAAGAAAAAGAGGCAGCCTCAGGAAATGGATTGCTGCTAATCTCAAGCACCTGAGTTACACCGAGAGCTATATGAACTATTAATCCCCAACATATCCTTTTCAAAACTTCTCACATATTCTTAATACCCCCTATCTCAGTCCACCTAAATACCCAAGACCCTCCCCCTACTCTTGAATTAAAAGTCTACTCACTCTCTGGCTACAACACATTCCCAGTCCTCAATCTAAGTATTCCTACATTTCCTAGCCACCTAAACCCTTTTTTTATTCTCTTCTTCCTTCCTTTTTCTTTTTTCCCTCCTTTTTTTTTTTTTCTTTTCTTCCTGTTAAAGTGGCAGGTTCTGGCTCCACCTGGACCAATCAGAGATCATAAAGGGTGAACAGACACCTAAACCCTTTCTTTATTAATATTGATTTTTCTTTGTCTTGTGACTTTCTCACCCACCCCTTTTTTTTCTTCTTCTTTCTTTTCTCCCTGATAAAGCCCACTGGTCGTGGCTCCACCTGGACCAAACAGAGATCATAAAGGGTGAACAGACACCTAAACCCCTTCTTTATTAATATTGATTTCTCTTTGTCTTGTGACT
>PVIW01007977.1:0-66203 GCA_004026585.1 Noctilio leporinus | reverse complement strand
TATGTCCATTTCATCCAGGTTGTCATATTTTTTGTCATAGAGTTGTTTGTAGTAATTTCTTACAATCTTTTGTATTTCTGAGGTATCAGTTGTGATTTCCCCTCTTTCAGTTCTGATTCTGTTTATTTGGGTCCTCTCTCTCTTTTTCTTGATGAGTCTGGATAAGGGCTTGCCAATTTTGTTTATTTTTTCAAAGAACAACCCTTAAATTTTAATATTGTAAATCAGATTTTTAGTATACACATTAGAGTTTTTCTCCAAAGAAAAAACAAAATATATTCAATATATATTTAGCTTATCAGAGTCTCATTTTCAGGTCCCAGCCAAGGAAACTTGTCTTTCTTTCCATATCAACTCTGTGCCTCACTCAACCTCCCACCCCAGGAAATTTTCTCTTTGTCCACTCTCTCTGAACATCCCCTCTCACCCTCACCTCCACCTCCAAGTGGTTAAAAACTGTGATGTAAAACCTGAAAATGAGTGGAACCTGGGTGAGAAAAGAAGGATGGAATGTTTCTTAAGGAAAGCTAAATGAAGTTACGTAATAAACAGCTGGGAGTGAAAAGTGATGTGAGAAAGACAAACGGAGTCAGGAAAGGGAGAAAGGAAAGAGGAAAGGAAGGAGATAGGATGAGAGGACAGAAGAAGGGAGCTGGATTGTCTTCAGGGGTGTCTTTTTTTATTGGGGGGATGTGTGGTTGATGGGGCTTTGGTATAGTGTGAGGTGGTAGAAAATAGTGAAGGCAAGAACAGAATTATAAAACTATTGCTGGGATTTATGCACGATGACCTTTAATGTTTTAGAACTCAGACAAGGTTAAAAGACTGGAATTGTTTCTAAAAGAAACAAGTTGGCTCTTTGAAGGATGAATCTTTGAAAGTGCCTCTGAGAACCAGCAATACCTTCTATCCATAAGCCCTAGTAGGAAGGATCTTAGGCATAAGGGCCTTTGCTCTGTTCCCTCCAACTGCTCTCCCCCACTGCTCTCCCCTTCCCACCCTCCCTATCCCCCTTCCCACAACTTCCATGATTCCTCCTACATCGTGCTTCAAACTACTCAGGACCCCAGATTTTTCTGTTCAAATGGCTCCAGGTTGATTTAGAGGACTTGTCCCAGCTTCAATGTTGGGTCCCATTTCCCAAGAGCACATTGTGCAGCAACCAGGTATGTGCTCAGGGCCTTGGCAGGTGATGTATAGCTTAGTGTTCCAATGGGTCAGAAACAACATGAGAGCTTCCACTGCATGGGCAGAGAAGGTCAAGCATTAGCCTAAGGAGGCAGAGAATCTGAAACGCATCTGGCCTTTCCGGTTAACATTAAGGTATATCATCTTAGTATAAAGATTGAACATGGTTTGTTTAACAGTGTGTTAGCTTGGTTTATATTTAAATATTTAGTCATATGGTGTGTGGGCCTGTACTGGGACTTGTGTCCTGTGCTCACTAACAACAGGGGCAGGCTTTACTGTAGAGAACCATGCCTCTCCAAGGTTCATCAGGGTCACACTTTACCAAAGGCAAAAAAGTTAGAGAATTACTTTTTGATGCATAAAAATCTATTTTTAGAGGTAATATAATTGGGGGTCAGACTGACAGGACAGGTGTTACGCCCTTTGCCTGCTTGATCTTAGGCAAGATTCTCAACTTCTTTAAACCTAATCTGGAAACTGGTCTATATAGAACTAAATAGGAACATCCATGAAAAGTGTTTTGCTTTGTGCCTAATACATAACAGGTGCTTATTAAAAGTGGTGGAACAATAGCTGGATACAAGGCAATATTCAGAAATCATAGGCATTTTTATACACTGACAATGAAACATCAGAGATAGAAGCTAGAAAACAAATCCCATTTACCATAGCAACAAGAAAAATAAAGTACTTAGGAATAAACTTAACTAAGGAAGTAAAGGGCTTGTACTCAGAAACTATGGAACACTGAATAAAGAAATTAAGGAAGATACAAATAAATACAAGCACATACCATGTTTATGGTTGGGAAGAATTAACATCATTAAAATATTCATACTACCCAAAGCAATCTACAGATTCAATGCATTCCCTGTTAAAATACCAAGATCATATATCACAGAATTAGACCAAACACTTAAAAAATTCATATGGAAGGGAACAGAGGGGAGTAAAAAGGGGATGGATGTAATACAACAACAATAAAATTAAATTAAAAAAAAAAAAAGAAGGGATTTCAGACCATTGATGAGATTCAGGAAAATATGATGGATCAGCTGATGGGAATTGGGAGAACTGTGTGAAGTCCCAAGGTGACTACTTTGAAGGGAACTGAGGTGTCATGGTCCTATGTACAATGTTTCTTGTATCTTCTTCAATAAATGTTTCTATTTTTCATTAAAAAAAAGAAAGAAAAAGAAAAAAAATCATATGGAGTCAAAAGTGACCCCAAATAGCTATAGCAATCCTGAGAAAGAAGAATGAAGTAGGAGGAGTCACAATACCAGATATCAAACTATATTACAAAACCTTAGTAACCAAAACAGTCTGGTACTGGCACAAGAAAAGGCAAACAGATCAGTGGAACAGAATAGAGAGCCCAGAAATAAACCCAGGACTATATGGGCAACTAATATTCGACTAATGGAGAAGGAACATAAAATGGAGTGCAAATAGTCTCTTCAACAAGTGGTGTTGGGAGAACTGGACAGGCACATGCAAAAAAAATGAAACTAAACCATGAACTTATACCATACACCAAAGTAAACTCAAGATGGGTAAAAGACTTAAATATCAGCAGTACCATCATAAAAGCCCTAGAGGAAAACATAGGCAAAAAATTGCAGATATCCCTTGCAGCAAAATTTTCACTGAAATATCTCCCAAGGCAAGGGAAATAAAGGAACAAACAAATGGGACTACATAAAACTAAAAAGTTTCTGCTCAGCCAAAGAAAACATTGAGAAAATAAAAAGGTAACCAACCATATTGGAAAACATATTCGCCAATGACACCTCAGCCAAGGGTTTGATCTCCAAAATATATAAATAGCGAATACGACTCAACACCAGGGAGGCAAACAACCCAATTAAAAAATGGGCAAAGGACCGGAACAGAAACTTCCCCAAGGAAGACATACAAAGGGCCCACAGGCACATGAAAAAATACTCAACATCACTAGCTATCAGAGAGATGCACATTAAAGCTACAATGAGATACCTCCTCGCACCTGTTTGAATGGCCATCATCAACAAATCAACAAACAAGTGCTGGCGAGGATGTGGGGAAAAGGGAACCCTGTTGCACTGTTGGTGGGAATGCAGGCTGATGCAGCCACTATGGAAGACAGTATGAAATTTCCTAAAAAAAAACTAAGAATAGAACTGCCTTAGGACCCAGTGATTCCATTGCTAGTATCATACCCAAAGAAGTCTGAAACATCAATTCAGAAGAACCTATGCACCCCTATGTTCATAGCAGCACTATTTACAATAGCCAAGTGCTGGAAACAACCTAGGTGCCCTTCAGTGGAGGAATGGATCAAAAAAAAACTGTTACATTTACACAATAGAGTTCTATGAAGCAGAAAGAAAGAGAAAACTCCTACCACATGTGATAGATGGATGGAACTGGAGAGTATCATGCTTAGTGAGATAAGCCAGGCAGCAAAAATTAAATACCACATGTTCTCACTTAATACAGGAGACTAATGGACAAATAAACAAACAAGCAAAACAGAACCGGAGACATGAATACAGGGAACACACTTTCAGGGTGCAGAGGGGAGGAGGAGACTAAGGCAAGGAAGGGGAACAGTTTAGTCAAGGAACTAGCATGGATGACCTATGGACACAAACGACACATGGGATGGACTGTGGGGGGCAGATAAGGAGGGTGGGGAAGGGGAGAGCAAAATGAGGGGCAAAAATGAGATGAATGTAATATAACAATAAAAATATATTTAAAAAAGAAAAAAAGTGGTGGGACAAGTAGCTTGTAAATCTACAGCTTTTATTTTTGACCTATTTTCACATTACTATTCATATATTGGTCCAAAGACTAGAATAATTGAGCTCAAAGAACATGAGGTCATTTTATAGGTCATAATATTTAGAAGAGCTATCTGAGGAGACAAACAGAGCTGAGCTCTGAACTCCTTATGCCCCACCAGGTGTGTGATTAACAGCAAATCCTCTCTTTGACACTCAGTATCTTCCATTATAAAATGGCAGCAATAATAGTAACTAATTCATTGCATCATAATATGGATTAAATGAAAAAATATACAAAAATACTGTCATGCAAGAAGACATTATCTTCTTAAAGTTATACTTTTAAAAAAGTTTATTTTATTTTACTTTATTGCTGTATTACATTCATTCCATTTCCCCCCACTGCTCTCCCCTTCCCTACCCTCCCTATCCCCCCTCACACAGTGAATCTCACATGTTGTCCAGTTCCATAGAGCATCCATGCTAGTTCCTTGACTAAACTGTTCCCTTTCTTTGCCTCTTTCTCCCCCTCTTCCTGTCCCCCTCTCTTTTGCATACTGAAAGTCTGTTCCTTGTTTCTATGCCTCTGATTCTGTTTTGCTTGTTTGTTTGTCTTGTTCATTAATCTCTTGTAATGGGTGACATCATATGGTTGTTTGTCTTTCACTGACCAGCTTATTTCACTATGCATTAGTATTCTCCAGTTCCATCCATGTTGTCACAAAAGGTAGGGGTTCCTTCTTTCTTTCTGTTGTATAGTATTCCATTGTGTAAATGTAGCAAAGTTTTTTGATCCATCCATCCACTGATGGGCACTTAGGCTGTTTCTAGCACTTGGCTATTGTAAATAGTGCCGCTATGAACATAGGGGCGCATAGGTTCTTCTGAGCCTGGCAGCTGATTGCAGATTCATTGGTTTGCAACTGGGCCAATCTGTCTTGCCCAGTGGCAACTGAGCTGATCACAGATTCATTGATTTAAAGTTACACTTTAAACATTCGTTTCATTCAACAAAATATTATTTTGTTAACTTTTATTCAATACAACTTCCCTAATTTATTGGGATCTTTTTAATGTCGATGAGGTTTGCCAAATGAAAATCAAATTTGTGTATAATACTTTGGTACATATAGGGTAGTTCTTTTTCTAAATTTGTTGTTACATAATTGGTTTTATTTTTACTGGAGATTCGTATTAGCTTCTGCCTTGATCCCACTTATACTGCGTGCAGATGCTTATCTTTTATACTTGGGCCTTCAAATGTAAGATAACTACCACTCAAACAAAATCACAAAATACTGTTCTGGCAGCCTTTAAAAGCCTCAGAAGATAGCAATTATACTGCCAGAGCAATGACCCTAATTTCATTCAAATGGATATGGAGCTTGACTCAGTCCATAGGAATCCTACCCAAGCACCAAGCAGCAGACATGTGGAGTCCAAGAACCAGAGCTACCAGGATACCAGCAGACGTTGTATTTGGATTATGACTAGTACAGTTAGGAAAGCAAATGTGCCAGGGACTCAGATTCACTTTTCCTTTTCTCCTTCCTCTTCCAAAGGGATTATTTAATAGTCTGTTTACGTATCTAACATTTGCTTGCTCTAATAATAGCCTGTGGGCCTGAATCATCCTTCGTCACTGCATGTCACATAGAGTCCTTCCTCAGCGGTTTCCATGACTTGTGTGTTTGACTTTTAGCTCACTATCTGGAACACTCTAGGAATGTGCAGGGTAATCAGTGGCTTTAATTTTAACTGTGCATGACGCGATAGACCTTCCATTTATCTCTACTGACCTGTCTTTAAAGTACCCAGTGTAACAATGAAGGAAATTCAAGAGAAAACTTCAGTATGAACTCCTATAAAATAATATATATTGATACATACAGATGTATCTTTAATATATGAAAATAAAAAGCATATTACATATACATGCCATCAATTTGCTGACATAATTAGTTGAAAACTGTTATTCAATGGGCTGTTGAGGTGCTGTGCTGACTATTCAGTTTGCGCTAGATGCTAGTTACATGTGTGCATTCAGCCTGTGAAAGTTCATTGAACCAAAAAGTTAAGATATGTCCATTTTTCTGTATTATATTATATTTCAATAAAAAGTTTTAACTTGTTATTTTTTTCAGAGGTAGAAGATGTGAGCTGCAGAAGAAATGGGCACAGGAAATAAGTTACAAAAGGCAAAAGAAGGGCTCTTGGAGCTAAGAAAGAGAAGCAATCAAAAGAAACACACCTGAGAGAGAGAGAGAACAAGTGAGAGGGCCACACCCAAATATGTACTATTTAATCATTTTTTTGTTTTGGAAAAATATCAAGGAACTGCAAAAACACATCATCTGGGAAGACCCCCCCCCCCCAACAGGATTAATTTATTAAAAAATGTGTATTTATTCGTATATGTTTAAACTTTAGTCACCTTCAAAGCACACCCTACCTCAATAACTATTGAAACTTTTCACCACCATCCCAGTTTTGAACTTATTGATTTGATGCCTTTTAGTGCTTCTGCTATTTTTTGTTTCACCTCTTTCACATCAGCAAAATGTTTCATTTTTGAGAAATTTTTTCATCCAGGGAAGCAAATATTTCATTCAGGGTAAGATTGGGTAAATAAGGAGAATGGGGTATGCAAGTCATGCCATTTTTGGTCAAAAACTGCTGAACACAGCATAGTGTGGGCAAGTACACTCTTAAAACACCCATCATGAAATGGGCAAACATATTGAAAGAATCTTCAAAAAAAAAAATTTATTGAAGCTGAGCACAACCTCTCACAACAACATCAGCTGGCGCACTGATACACATGGGTTCCTAGAACACTAATCTAGCAGGGGAAGCCTACCCTCCAGAAGATAATTCCATTGGGGGTGGGGGAGCTCCTCATATGTATGAATACATATTTGAGCTGGATCAAAGATCAAATTGTGGTTGGAAATTTTACAAAGTCCAATAAAACCTAAGTCTGTCATTTAAAGGGGTCTCTATTTTATCTTTTAAAAATTTCCCCAAAACCAAAAATAACATTTCTCATTTCAGAATGGTAGAGATGCAATTCATTGGTTTAAAATAACTCCTCTCTGGTGTTACGTATTTTTGTTGTAAAAATCTACACCTGTTTTTGAAAGTGTGGTAAAATAATTCCTCTTATTCTTTATTGATGGGAGTATGAACTGGTAGAAACTCTTTGCAAAGCTATATCTATAAAAAAAAAATGCTTTCAGATTTAATCAAGCAACTCTGCTCTGTGAATTATCCCAGAAACACACTAAGAAGTCTGCAACATTTTTGATATTTAGCCATTTATACACTCACCTTTCAACTAGCATGTATTTATTGAGTATTGACCTCATAGCAGGTGCAGGGCTGGGTTCTTAGGGATATATATTAGTGAACAAGTCAGCTGCAATCCCAGTTTTGATGGAGGACTCTCACAAAGTTTACGTGCCAGAAGAAAATATACGTATTAAACAAGTCACCCAATTTGTGATTTTGCTACATTTTAAAATTGTAACAAATGTAAATTATTCAATTTATTTAATTAAATATTAATTAATCCCAAACAAAAGAGAAGTACAGGCCACTCTGTGAACAGGTAATTAAGGGTTGTGGACTAGTCTGGAGAATTTAAATTAAAAAATAAATTTGGAACATAAAGTTCATAATAGGTTAAAAGTTTAGGGATCAGTTAATACAGTATGGCAATCTTAAATGGTATCATATAAAGCCATCATAAAAAATTAGGTAGCTAGAACACATGTAAAAATGTCCCATTTAAAAAAATTTTAAAAACAAGTTGCAAAAGAATATATTCTGTGGTATCACCCTGTTTTTGTAAATAAAAATAATTATAACACAGTTATAAATATAATGCATAATAAAAATAAGATATGAATATATATATGTGTGTTTATGTATGGCTCTCTGTTCACCATAAACTTACCTTCTTTCTTGTCACCCTTGTAACTATTTTCTTGCTTTTCCTGCAAGTAATTGTGGTCAAGTGACTAATTCATTAAAACAGAGTATGGCTTGGAGTAGTTCTTGGACAGTGGGTATACTTTCTCAGCTCTCTTCTTCCTTCTCACTAGCTGGAATCTGGACTTGATGGTGTCTTCTCTCTAACTACGCAGACAAAAGCTGTATCACAGGGGTGGCAAAGCAATGATGGGAAGGAACATGGGTCCTTAATGACCATTTGGAGCAGAATCTCCCTAACAGCCTGAAATTCTGACCTTAGCATTTATTTTTTAATTTAAGACTTATTTTTGTGAGCAGTTTAAGTTGTAAAAAAAAATTAAACAGAAGGTATATAGAATTTTTAAAAAGATTTTATTATTTTTAGAGAGAGGGGAAGGGAAAGAGGTAGAGAGGAAGAGAGATATCAATGTATGGTTGCTTCTCACCTGCCTCCAGCTACAGACCTGGCTGGAGACCTGGTTATTCGCCCTGCCTGGGGAATCCAACCAGAGACCTTTGGGTTCACAGGCTGGCACCTTACCCACTGTGTCACCAGCCAGGGCTAGAATTTTTGATAATACTCCAATACCCTGCTATTAACATTATGCATTAGTGTTGTATATTTGTTACAATTGACGATTATCATTAACTAAAGACCACAGTATACATTAGAGTATATATACTCTTTGTGTTGTAGATTCTATGAGTTTTTACTCATGTATGTATTATGACATATCTATTATTACAATATCATACAGAATAGTTTCATTTCCCTAAAAATGCTTTGTGCTTCATCCATTTATCCTTTCCCCTGCACTCCTTTGCAACTGCTGGCAACCATTAACCTTGTTCCTCCAGTTTTGCAGTTTTTCAGAATATCATGTAATTGGAATCACGCAATATATAGCCTTTTTTCACATTAGCATTTTAAGTGAGAGTAAAATAAGCCCATGTGTTTTTATAGTCACTAATCCCTTTGTAAGAGCAGTTTAATCTTTATTCAAATGAAGTTAGTACAGGCATAGGGGAAATTTAGAAGACTGCACACTACATTAACGGACTTTGTCCCTGGGTGGGGTTGTGGAGTCTATCACTTTAGAATGTTTACTTCTACTGACAAAGTTCCTTTCCTTGAGTTAAGCCTTTAGCTCCTCTAAGCCTTTAGTTCAAGCAAGCCTGACCTTGGGCTTTCCTCTGTGTCCTTGCAGAATCCAGTTTGAGGAAGAGTCCTGCTCAAGCTAGTTTTTAAAAAATTGCCCACTCTGGGTGGGGAGGGGGACAGAGGGGAGCAAAAAGGGGATGGATGTAATACAACAACAATAAAATTAAATTTAAAAAAAAATTGCCCACTCTTAGTGTCCGATCAAATTCTTCATGCTCCATCCTGAGTACTTTATCATTCCTGCCTGCCTTCACTTTTAATTCTGTTGGGTCTAATATGGTGATTTTCAATCCTTTTCATCTCTTGGCACGTATAAACTAATTACTAAAATTCTGAGGCACACAAAACATTGTTTTGTCGATCTGACAAAAAATAGGTATAACATATAAACTCTCACTTGTCCTTATTGGAGTGAGATCTCCCCCCACAAAGCCACATTTTAGTAGCCTCCTCCTTGAAAAAATTCTTCCTTATTTATTTTTTATTTTTTAAATTCTTCCTTATTTTTAACAAGTGTCCTGAATTACTTTTTCTTTAACATTACAATGTCTGAATTTTTTTAAAGTTTTTATTTATTTATTTTTAGAGAGAGGAGCAAAATGGAGAAAATGAAGGGAGAGAAACACCCATGTGAGGGAGACACATCAATCAGTTGCCTCTGGAATGCTCCCCAACTCGTGACTGAACCTGCAACCCAGGCATGTGCCCTGACTAGGAATGGAACTGGCAAACTTTCACTTTGTGGATTGGCACCCAAGCAACTGAGCCACACCATGTAGGGCTACAATGTTTGAATTTGTAATGATTACTTACAATTTTGTGATATGATAAGTAATATATGCATATATAGATTTTTAAGTTATCTTCTTCAATTAAATTCAGGGGGACCAAAAGTAATCATGACGTTAGTATGAGTTTAACATAGAGTGCTGTTATAATTGATTGACAGGTAATGTACAACTGAGGTCAAACATACATACAAATATGACTCCACCCGTAAGTGCAGGTCATTGGTGCAGGAGGCTGATCCAAACAGCAGGCTACTATTAGAAAAACTACATTTCAAGATTAAGATATAGAGTAAAAATTGGAGAGCCTGCCAGGTAAATCTTCAGTCACAAGTCAATTACCTTGAAAAGGCTTAGACCTAGTGCTATCACTATCAGAGGAACCCTGGTTCTTCTAGCCAGTGCAGTCAAGAATTACTGGTCAGCGAGCCTATTAGCATGCATGCAAAATTTATTAATAAATGAGAGAACAAAAACAAGGGGGTCAAAGGCCAAGGTGGCAAGTTTGCCCTGGTGCGGCCACAGGTCTGGGCTGAGGACCAAGGGCACCAAGAGAGTAAGTCCTTTGTTCTGAGGATGTATATAGTTGGCAGGATGAGAAAGTGGAAGTTACTTATTGAAAGGTGCTGACTTCTAGGACTGGGGTACAACTACCTAAAGGTATTAATGGGCCTCTTCCTTTAGGCACTATGGGCCCTTTCCCGCCTTCAGAGCCTTAAGATGCCTTTTCAGCTTTGGGTTGTAAAGAGTCTCTAGGGTTTTTCTTCCCAGATAGTAGAAACAATACATAGAATTTCAAGGATTTTTCTCCTACCTGGCTAACAGGGTTTCCTGTGATATTGGAACACTTGGCAATATTATCAGACCACCCCCTTCTGGGTTAGCAGGTGAGAGAAGTCTGCCTCTGCTTCTAGCTTCCTGTAACACTAGGATATAATCACGTTAGACCTAATGAGCAATTTCGTGACATGGTGTGCAGAAAGCCATTCTACCCTGGAGCCCAGTCCTGAACACTCCCAAATGGGGGGTTTAGTGGTACAAACACGTTGCTTTAGGCAACGGATGTTAAACTCTTTCAATATAGTTTCAGAAATGTGAATACCTACCACAATTTTGCAAATACTTTTGTAACTCAAAAATTTCTAACTTTATCCTAAAGCATTTTTGTTTGTGTATTTTTAATTCTATATGGCTAACTGTGCATGAAGAACACCCTAAACGGAACGAGCCCTTTTAAGGTTGTTATTGATATTTGTTAATGTTTATTATTTGTTTTTGATGAGTCGAGTACAATACTAAGCAAGTTTTATATGTATTGTCTCATATAATCCACATAATGAGTGAGGTAGAAACTAATATTAAACTCTTGTCAATTCTCCCAACAACCTATGAGGTAGTTACTATTTTAAGATCTATTTCACAAGTGAAGAATCTTCCCCAACAACACGTAGCAAGTGGGCAGAGCCAGCATTTGGATGCAGGTTTGTTTGCATTCCAGGCTTGATCTATTAACCACGCAGCTTTAGTGATGAAGAAATACAAGAACAAGATTCTTGAGATGATATCCTGAAGAAGAAAAACCCCTAATCACAGAAGCATGAAGCCCACAGACCTTAGATATCTGTAAACCAACTTCCTCACTGTCCAGATAGGGAAGCTGGGTCACACAGCTCTTAGTCACATGCTTAGTAGCTGAGCCAGCATGTGGAACCAGGGTTTCCAGACTCAGGCCAGTCGTTTTCCATTTGTCCGTGTACTGAAGACATTTGTGTGGTGGTGGTGGTGGTGGAAAGTATATCTGTTAACAGGAAATGTTTTCCAGCCTTCCATTTTTTGGTGAAAGACACAGCTTTTCTTCATAAGCATCCTCATTTCCTTATCTCCCACCCTTCTAATTTTTAATTTTGTAGCTCCCTAAGCAAGAATTCTGTATCTAAAGTTATTACTTTAGAAATAAACCCTTATTTCAAGCATTATTTTAAACATTTCTGAATGTACAATCTAGACATCAAAGATTTGACTAAGAACACGTTGTTGCCATGGCAGTTGAGACCGCATTCACTGTGCACAAACATCTTAATATAGTTTTTCCAATAAAAATAGAAAGCAGAGAGAGCAGTCAAGTAGGCTAGGATACTGAAAAAAAAATCATACTTCATTTTTTTACCATCTTCCATGCCATTATTTAACCTCCAGTCTCCATGACAGCAGTCATCACAGGTAGCAATACTCCCAGCGTTGCCTCTGTTTAAGGGGAGTGTCTTAGGCCTGTGCTAACTGTGAGCTATAAATAGATGATCCTCAAAACTGC
Source organism: Noctilio leporinus (assembly GCA_004026585.1). Lineage (NCBI taxonomy): Eukaryota > Metazoa > Chordata > Mammalia > Chiroptera > Noctilionidae > Noctilio > Noctilio leporinus. The sequence goes on along the minus strand of PVIW01007977.1, from coordinate 54,005 downwards.
TTATTGATTAGTTACAAAGGGCCGGCGCTTGGTCACTGAATAGGCATGTGTTATTTCATTCAGGCACAGAAGAGAATACCACAGACAAGCTGAACTAAGAGGGCTTTACATCACCCAGCCCAGCTTGTTCTCTCCCTAGACCATGCCTGCTTGAACCTTCTTTTCCAGTGTGCTTTTCTTTCTTCTGAACTTCCAGGGCCCTTCCTTTGCCTCTATTACTTGTTTCCTAAGCCCATTTCTTCTAGAGCTCACTTCTTCTACCTCTGTGGTTTTCTAAATAAACTTTCTCTTATAAAAAATAAAATAAAATAAAATCACCCAGCTCAAGACCCTTCAGAAGCGTGTACACACGCACATACACAAAACCACCTCTTTTTACAACAGGTAAAAAGGTAACTGATTGCGTCAACTAATGTGTGTGTGTGTGTGTGTTGTTGTTGTTTTAGAAGTCCCTCTACAGATTCCTCATGATACAATTTTGGGGAAGATAATAGTAACCCCTGAACACCCCCATTGAATACAGATTTCCCTCCTCTTATTTGCTGTTATAGTCCCTTCTTTGTTTCCCTTGAGAAAGGGAGGGAGGGGGAGAGAGAGAGACAGAGACAGAGACAGAGACAGAGAGACAGAGAGAGACACACACAGAGAGAGACAGAGAGAGAGACAGAGACAGAGACAGAGACAGAGAGACACACAGAGAGAGACACACACAGAGAGAGAGAGAGAGAGAGAGAGAGAGAGAGAGAGAGTGAGAGAGAGACCACTGACATTCAGAAGCTGTTCTGGCCTTCACAACTAGACCATGTTATTCTGCTCTCAGACACAGACAATGTTACAGAATATCAAATATCAAACTCAGACAAGGTCACTTTGAGATCATGATACAATGAGACAAAACAAGTCCATTTCATCATTTTGTCTAAGCACAGCTAAAATAAGGCCATGTACAACCCACAAATACCAAACTTTTCTGTCTCATCCTAAATGAGTTATTGCTGCTTCTGCACTTTCTGACAGTATCCAGAGTGAAACAGACCCCCATTTCTTAGGTCCTCTCCCAAATTACTCAACCTGGCTCTTCCTAACACTCTCTCACTAAGAAACTTACAACTCTTTATGGTGTGTGTTCTCCTCACTGAAATGAGTAATAAACCAACTGGATCAACTAGTGTATGTTCCTGGTGGTTTTGGGTTGGAGGGAATTGACCCTCTCACAGCACAGATTAAAGGTTTTATTATTTTATGTGTTTACGTTTTCTCCTATCTCTTCACCTGAACTGTAGGTTTCCAGAGGTCAGAGACCTTAGTTATTCTACTCTCTATTATATTCAGAAAATCTTGTACTTATCTAAAATATTGTAGATGCTCAATATTTGCTGAATAAATTTACAAATATGGAGGAAAATTGGGACTGACTCCCTGAATCCTCACACATCTTTTATATACCAAGGAAGCCAGCATTTAGGTGGTAAACAACCTGTGGGAGGAACTTGGCCTTTCTTAACTGCTAACGTACACTGGAAAATGTATTTAAACCACATTGTAAACCATACTTATTATAGCATTACTCTTCGTGGTAATGAAAATCTTCCAAAGTCTGGATTTCAATTGTTCCTAACAACTGCTATAAGACATTTGTTTACTCCCCTTCTATAGTCTATTTCTTTTTAGTGTTTTGTTGTATTGTTCTCTTATTACAAAAGCAATACCTATCTACTTTGATATAAAAAATTTGGTATTTGGATACTTTGAAAAATGAAGACAAACACAATGAAGAAATAACCTGTTTGCAAAGTAGGTTTTTTTCCCCCTAATTCAAGTTTATGTCACCTAATGACTAGGATATTGAAACTCAATATTTAAGTATTTAGCTATTAAATAGTTAAAGAACAATACAAATTATGTTATGTTAGGTGGTTAAGAAAGGCATTTTTGAAGGTACTTAGTGAAAATAACAAAACAAAACAGGAATGCTAGAGTTCTGCCCTGATGATCAGCCCATTCATTTTCTTTCCTGCTCATCGCACCTTGAATAATGACCACAGGAAACATGGTTTCTCTTCATTACTTCTATGGGAACTCTGGAGAAGTTGGGTAACCTGGCTTTGAGTGTGCTGTTAGGACAGAGCAGCAGGATAAACAGGAGTGGAGGGATGGAGGAGATGGAAATGGTGGATGGGAGGGTGCTTCCTGTCTCTGGCTCCAGTCCAAGGCTTGTGTCCAGCCTAATAGTGCAGGAAGTTAGCTCTGACCAGAAAGCTTAGAAATATGTATAATTATATGCATAAATATTATATGATATGAATATTTTCAAATATAAGTATATTTGATTAATCTATTTAATATTAATATGTTATGTGATAATTAATATATAAATATATAGTATTTCCACCCTAGAATTTTTAGCACCGTTCACCACCATAGGCCCATTCTCATTCTCAATAATTCTTTTTTTATCTTTTCCAATGGATTGTAACCCTTTGAATTTCATCTTGTTCAAACACATATATTGGTAGAACATCCATTTCAATTCTGTATCTTTTTTTCCTTCTCTTGCAAATCTAGTCATACAGTTGTCGGATAAAAATTGTTATAAAAAAGCTAACAACATAAGGATCACACACATACACACACACACAAAGAATCACACACATTAGCGCTGTGGTTCTGATACTAATAAGCAGAAATGTTAGTTGATTCCAACAATAAATAATGTGAGTAATGTGCAGACACATTAGCACTGTTCACTGGTCTTATTGCTCACTAAAATTTAGAAGTTACTCCACACTTACGCATGGCATCAATTACGTGTTAGATTGGTAAAATTGGGTTTGTTAAATTTCTAGCATGTTGCAACACTCTGGTAACCATCTGCTCTATCTGAGAAATCCTAGGAATGTCTAGAATGTCGTCAGTAAATGATCAGAATTTCTGTTGACATATAGTCATCCACTAAATAACTGTTTACTTCCTGCCATGGCCAGGCATGTACTGAACACTGTACCAAGAAAGATGAATGAACCAGTTCTTTTGAGGAGAGTTCCCAGTGAACTATCACTGTGAGGAAATTACTCTCGGAGAAAAGAAAGAAAGGAAAAAAAAAGAAGTTATTTTCCACCAACTATTTTGAGATTTTGTAGTTCTCCTCTCCCGGTGTTCTTTTGTTTTCTATACTTAGCTCCAAGGAGTGTCATGAGTGCCTGAAATGGGAAGGGCAGATCAGGCTTTTTTTTTTTTTGAAGTAGACTTAGCAATCCAAAAATGTTTAACCAGAAGCTATTTTAATGAGTGATAAATTCTTACATTGGGAAGACTTAGAAAGCGATGACAGAAGTTTGAAGCACAAGCAAATTTAGTCAGTCCAGTGTACATTAAGAAGTCTTATGGACTGATGGCAAGAATAACTTCACTATACTTGGAGATTTACTTAAATGTCTCTCTGGTGATTGCTTTATTTAGACATGGAATCTTAAAATGGTAATCCCTGACACCAGAAAAAAGAGCAAGCAACATGACAATTTAGTTATTTGATTTTTATGAGAAAAAATAGAAAATGTTCAATGCAAGTTTTTCATGTGTGAGACACATACATTTTATTCAAGAAATATGTACAGTTAATTCGATTCCCAGCCAGGGCACATAACCAGGTTGCAAGCCAGGTCTCCAGCCAGGTTCGTAGATGGAAGCAGGTGAAAGGCAACCATACATTGATGTCTCTCTCCTTTTCTGTCTCACTCCCTTCCCCTCTCCCTGCAAATAATAAATAAAATCTTTTTAAAAAGCAAAGAAATATGTACAGTTCAAAGAATGAACACATTTTGAAAAATGTGGTAAAGAGGATAAAATTTGTGGTTTGATAATATGCTTAGTAATTTATTCTTACCATCATCTAACTTTAGAACATTTTCATCATCTCTGAAGGAAATCTTGTGCCCATTAGTAGTCACTCCCACTTCCTCATTCCTCTATAGATTTGTGTTGATTTTGATGAAAGACTATCGGGCATGGAGAAGTTTTATCTATTGTGGTTTTGATTTACGTTTCCCTAAAGAAGGGGTTGAGTATTTTTTTTTATGTGCTTATTAACCACTTCTATATTTCCTTTGGAGATATGTTTGTTAAAATCCTTTACCTATTTTAAAAATTGTGCTGTCCTTTTATTGTTGAGTTTGTGTTCTTCACACATTCTGGATATATGATTTGCAAATATTTTCTCCCATTCCATGGGTTGTTATTTTTTTACTTAGAATTTACTTTTTTGTTCACATCTTACTCCTGGAAACTCCATGTTTTCAATCCAGTCTGATGCTACATCTATAAACCTAACCCTCCTTCCTTCCTCTAATTCTAGTATTTTACTTGCAACTCTTCACATTTCTTTTTTTCAGGCAGATGGTCTAATGATCCATTTCCACTTCTCTATACCCCCCCCACCCCCCCACCCCACCCCCAAAAACAAAGAGGTATAGAGAAAGTGGTTCTGGTAACTTGCCTGCTTTAAACTTTGACTTCCTTCAAAAGAAATGTGAAAGATAGTCTAAAGGCACCAACAGTCCTTCATTTGTAGCAAGGAATTTTTTCAACTTCCTGCTTGGGAAAGGGTTCCTGACATTTGGTTCGAAATTTTTTTTTAGAAAGCTGAGGACTCCCTTTTCCTTTGAGCTAAGTCTTTATTTGAGTGCTTGTAACACCATTTTCATTGAGAATATAAAATAATTTTTACCACTCTAGAGTAGATACCCAACCAGCAGGGCCACACCAGTCAGGGGTCAGAGCAACCACTCTACAGTAGAAATCTAACGAGGTGTGTATGGTATAAGTAAGCTAATTCAAAGAAGATTCCTAACTGTGATATAATTAATTATACTGGCTATTAGAATTTATTTTAAGGTTTAAGATTCATGTGTGACTGGTGTGCTCAGTAGGCTGAGTGTCATCCTGCAAACCAAAGTGTTGCTGGTTTGATTTTAAGTCAAAGTACATGCCTGGGTTGCAGGCCAAGTCCCTGGTTGAGGGCTTGTGAGAAGCAACCAATCAATGTTTCTTTCTTTCCCTCTCTCTCCCTCACTTCCCTTCTCTCTAAAAATAAATAAAATCTTAAAGTACTAAAAAAAAATGGTCCACCTGCCCCTTTTAGTTCTAAATGTACATATCAGTCTCTCTCTTATGACAAGATTAAGTTTGATTACAGGTTCCTTGGATTTAAAAAAAATACCTAACCAAAATTAATTAAGGGTACTATAATCATAACATTTAGGAAGAGGTAACTTATATATAGATCATCTTTTTAAGCAATAATATAATTCAGTCATACTCTGGATATTTTTAAAATCTCAGAATCACTTGTTGAAGATGAGCTTAATGGAGAAAGGACATAAAATTTATATAACTAGATGCCTATTATCCTAACATTAAAACTAATGATAATATATAGTATGTATAATCTCTTCTTTATTCCACAATCCTCAAAGTTATTCTAATTGAGTAAATATCCTTTCCCCATTTTATAGGCCATGAAATTAAAACCCAGGGTACAGTCTAAGACTTAGGAGGCATGTATATATTTACATACAGTAATTAAATAGAAATACAAATTTGTGTTTTGATTTTAGTTTTTTTAGATCATTGTGAATTTCCTCAAACTAAATGTTATTTTTATGAGGAAAGTACATGTTCCTCTTTAAACACTGATTTATTCAATGATTGTGTATTAATGGAGATGCAACAGGGAAAAGAGCTTGACCATTTCCTTGCCTTCACAAAGCTTGTTAACCAGGAAATGGACAAATAATCACATCGTATATTAGTGTGATGAAGCACAGGTTGCTCTAGTGCATAGGCAAGAGGCATTGAACCCAGATGTGCACGAAAAACATAATCTAAATGGAGAACTTACGGAAGAACAAGTTACCCAGGTGAAGGGTTCATGAAAGGGAGTATATGCACAAACCTAGAGATTAGACACAGTCCAGTTGGGGCACTTAATGTAGTTCTTTACAATCGGAACACAAAAGGGAGATAGATGGTAAGTGTGGAAGCTGAGGACTAAAAGGGAAGCCAAGAGCCTGACCACCAAGCCCACTAGGAACAGTGTTGAGAAAAGCAATGTGGCTACACAGGACTTCAGCAGAGGGGAATAACAGGATGAGGCTTGCAGTTTAGAGTTATAATAATAATGATAACAGCAACAGCAATACTAATGATTGCTAATATTTATTGTATTGATAACATGCCAGACAGTATGCTAAATGTTTTATATCACATACTTTCCAATATATTTTTCAAGTATGATTACTGTAGCTGACAATAAAAGCTACATACATTATGTTATAATTGTCAGAAAGTGGAAAGCAAAAACATTTTAGTTTACTTAAACAGGACTTTGTTCCATACTTACCAGTGTAAAAGTAACTTTATGTAAAAAGTGGACCCCAGCTTTAGAGAACATAATTAGACAATGTAAACAAATAAGAGATTGTTTTCATTTTGAAAGCATAGAATTACTTGGGAAAGTGATTAAACTGCAGATAGTTTTGAATAAGTTCAAATTACGTTCAACTTATTTGCCCAAAGAGCAGTTTTGTATTTGCTTAATGTGTGTGTGTGTGTGTGTACTGAGGTAAGTGGAGATTTGGTAGAATGTTACAAATGTGGGCCTTGAATCATGGAAGTAAATTCTTGAGAAGTCATAAAACTATCAGGGAAATAGCACATTTATATTGATAGGTTTCCTCAAAGGTATTGTTGAAATGAAGAACTATACAGGGTGCATGCAATCAATTGGCAAAATTTTAGTAAAATAAACAACATACCACAAAAGTGTTATATTTTGAAATAAATTTATTTTTACATGTAAATACATAAACATAGTCATTATTTTTTTTAAAGAATTTATGTAATATTTCCAGAGAGAGAGAGAGGAAGGGAGAGACCCAGAGAGGGAGAGATACATCAATGTACAGTTGCCTTTGACCTGCCTCCAGCTATGAACCTGGCTGGAGACCTAGATTGCAACCTGGTTATGTGTCCTGGCTGGGGCTCGAACCAGCAACCTTTGGGTTCGCAGGCTGGCACCTGTCTACTAAGCCACCAGTCAGGGACTATTTTTTTAATTGTTCAAAAAAAGTCTCCATTTGCTGCAGTAATAGACTCAATTCGACTTAGGAATCTTGAGCACACTTTAATTAACTTTTCTTTATCCATGGGCATCATCATGTTTTCAATCTTTGCTTTAACAGCCTCTTTATTGGAATGAGGTTGTTTATTAACTTCTCTCTCACAAATGCTCCATGATTACTAGTCTAAAGGATTTGCATCTGGTGAGCTAGGAGGCCAAATTTCCCTTGACCAGAACTCAGGAATATTGACACTGAGAAATTCTTGCATCATTTTGGCATTATGTGCTAGTGCACCATCTTGTTGGAAGATAAAACGACATTCATTTGGGGCTTGCTTCATCCATGGTACAACTACTTCTCTCAAAATATCAAAGGTAAACATCAGCAGTCACCTTCAAGCCTTGTGGGAAAAAATGTGGGCTCATGATAGCTTCTTCATTGCAGACAAATACTTAACACCATCACTATAGCAGGTAATTTCATTTTCATGACACTTGGGACTACTTTAAGATTCTCACAGAGCCTCTGGTTGTTTCTTCTGTGGACTGTTTAGTTCTGCTGAGAATTCTTTTCATTGGAGAAGAATATCAAAGAGTTTTTTCCTTTGGGATGTTTCAATTTTGTTAGCAGTTTCCTTGTTTTTTCAAAGTACCTTTCTTTTGTCTTCTGTGTCATAAACTGGCTTCTTCTAAGAACATACGATCTGTATCTGATATCTTCAGCAATAATCTTGCAAACCCTTGCATCCGACATCTGCAGTTCTCATGCTATGGAGCACATTGACTTTCCTGGATCTTCATTGATGATCTTCTGGATTCTGTGTACAATATCTGGACTTGTGCGATCCTTGTGTACTTTATGTGTTTTCCTTGTTGGTGTGGCAACATCAAGATCAGCATCATAAACCTTCTTTACATACATTGTAAACTGTATGTAAAGGGATGTTATTGAAATCCACAATTTCCTTAGCAGTTCACCCTGCACACAGTCCAGAAGTTATGGTTGCTCTAACATTGTATTCCTTTGACATGACAGTTGCTCTCAGAATTTAATACTTTGTGTCTGAAACAATGATGTTAAATCATAACCTTGGAAACATAGTTTTTCAAAATTAATAAGAAGCATGCAAAATAAGGAGATGCAAAGTTATTGTCAATGCATCTGCATACCCTGTAGAAACTATCATTAAGTAACTTTGCAAGCCCTAAGCTGGACATGTTCTGGAAGTGACATTAAAAATATTTAGTAACCAATAAGATACAAGCACAAATTAATAAAAAAAGACTTAGGTCACAGAGGGGAAACTTCCTCAGCAGTTTCTTGACTGCTGGGGACATGCAGGGATGCTACAAGAAGGACCCTAGGTACTAGAATCAATGGGAGACCTCAGGGGTCAAAAATTATTGGTTGTTTACCAAGGAATATGCAACTAGTTCAGCATTTTATTACCAACCTCTATGACTATACCAAGGGTATCAGCTTAATTTTAGCTGTTCATGTTCCTATTTTTAGTCTGAATAGGAAGAACTATATAAAGATGGAAAGATGGTATAAGGTACAGAAATAATGTGCTCAGAGAAGACTGAATTTGAAAACAATGTAAATTTAACATCCTTGAAATAAATGTATGTTTCAAAGAAAATGAGTCAGAACCCCAAAACAGAAAATTAGCAGAATCCAAGATCTAAAAAGTAAAACATTCATCATAATGGAGATAAATTGTGCTCAACATTGGAAGAAACATAGTTTTGGCTCTTCACTAAATAAGGACTAAGTTATCAGAATGAACTCCCGCTTTCAAATATTTGTTGAACTTTTAGAGTACACAAGCCCATCAAGAGCAAAAGTAACACTCCCCTTTAGTAAGGACATTGTCCTTGTCAATGTGCATGGCAGGAAGTGATAGAGTAGAAGCTGGAAAATGAGTAATTTTCAAGTCAGCCATTTGCTGCTGGCTGGATAATTTCTGACAAGTTAACATATTAAAATACTGGTTTTGCTACTTTAACAGAGATAAAAGTAACAGCACCTTAAATAAAATACATTATTTCTCTCAGACTGGCAGGCAGTCCAAGCCAGTAGGCAGCTTCAGTGGCCGTCTACAAACTTGGATTTTGCTGTGCTGTAGGGTGTTGTCTTATCTGCACTGTGGAAGCTGACTCAACACTACATCAATGTTTCTGCCTGCGGGGAATGGGGGAAATATAGGGCAGTGGAAGGCACTCCTCTATAGGCAGGGTGGCCCTGGCTGGTGGCATAGTGCATAAGGCGCAGGCCTGTGAGCTCAAAGGCTCAAAGGTGGCTGGTTCAATTCCCAGCCAGGGCACATAACCAGGTTGCAAGCCAGGTCTCCAGCCAGGTCTGTAGCTGGAAGCAGGTGAAAGGCAACCATACACTGATGTCTCTCTCCCTCTCTGCCTCTCTCTCTTCCCCTCTCTCTAAAAATAATAAATAAAATCTTTAAATAATAATAAAATAAGATAAAAGGCAGGGTGTATGAGCTGCATACATCAATTTTAGTCACATTCCATTAACTATTATTAAATCACTTGGCCATAATTAACTGCAAGGGAGGCTGAAAATTAAAGCCTCTAGCTAGCCAGCCAAGAGCCAAGTTAAAAACAATGAAAGGTCTAGCATAAAGCGGGGAAGGATAAAAAAATCAAGATATTCAGCCCTGGCACAGTGGCTAAGGCACCAGCCTGCGAACTCGGAGGTCGCTGGTTCGATTCCCAGCCAGGGCACATAACCAGGTATCCAGCCAGGTCTGTAGCTGGAGGCAGGTGAAAGGCAACCATTCATTGATGTCTCTCTCCCTCTCTGTCTCTCTTCCTACCCCTCTCTAAAAATAATAAATAAAATCTTAAAAAAAAAAAAAAAACCCAAGATATTCAGAAAAATTAACAGACCCTACTAGGTTTAACTATATGCTGAGCCTCAGTTTCATTTTGTGAAATGTGGAGAATTGCATTAAATGATCAGTGTGTAGTAAACATGTAGCCTGGCACATGCTAAGTTCTAAACAGTAAGTAGTTTCTATCTTCCCTGTTTTCTTCATCCAGTGGAAGCCTGGGTAATGTTCATAGAATTCTTTTCTTTCTTTCTCTTTCTTTCTATCTTTCTATTTCTTTCTTTCGGAAGATTTTATTCATTATTTTTTAGAGAGAAGGGAAGGGAGGAAGGAAGAAAGGGAAAGAAACATCAATGTATGGTTGCCTTTCACCTACCTCCAACTATGGACTTGGCTGGAGACCTGGCTTGCAACCTGGTTATGTGCCCTGACTGGGAATCGAACCAGCAACCTTTGGGTTTGAAGGCCAGCACCAATGCACTGAGCCACACCAGCCAGGGCTCACAGAATTCTTGTTTATAGAGAACCAGCTAGGTAACAATGCAGACCTGGTATAAGGAATGCCATATGGTGCCAGTCGTTACTGCCCTTCATTCTACGCCACATCCATGAGATGTGTTTATAAGTTTTATTATTAAATAGTACCTTTCTTAAACCCCAGGATTCTTTCCTATTTTGATTAAATGAATTTAATGACCTAAATGAAACATCTCTAGGAAGTGTGAAGGATCCCTTTGGGCTCTAAGCTCTGAGTAAGAGCCCTAGTACAAATCCTACATTGCCACCCTTTGGCTATTTCTCCTCCACAGTCTTTCTTAGAATATATCCCAAGGAGATAGGTTCTATTGGAGACCATCATCTTTTCTCTTCTATCCAGATATAGGTCCTAGGTTCCTGTAACCTTTTCTTTAAAAGTATTTCTCCACTCTTCCCATATATCTCAATAGACCAGTCTTAAGATTTCTTTCATCTCTGAAGGAGAATTATTGTTCCCTTCTTAATCATGTTTACTTTATTTTTATAGTATATAAATTCCAAAATGGTCCTCAATAACCCTTACCTCATGGAAAACACTTTCTAGTCTATTGTCACATTAAGTCAGAGCTGACCTATGTGATCCACAGAGGGTAAAGGTAACGGTGTGTGACATCAAGGCTACATCATGAAAGCAACTGAAGCTTTTGTTTTACTCCTTTTTGGATTTGTTGTTCTGGGGAAAGCAAGCCACCATAAAGATATGCAGAAGCTTTTTGGGAAAAGTCCATGTGCCAATAGCCAGCAACAATTTGCCACTCATGTGAACGAGCTTGCTGAGAAGCAGATCCTCCACAGACATGACTCTGACCTCAGGAAAGACCGAGCCAAGCTATTTCTGCATTTATGATCTATGTTCACTCTAAGAGACAATAAATGTATACTGTTGGTTTAAACCATTATGTTTCCAGGTCATTTGTTATACAGTAATAGATAACTAATGTATGATTAATCTTTATAGTTTTTGGAATTGCTGTGCATTACTTTTTCTCAAATCTTCTCTCACTGTATTTGTTATGCATTCTCTTTGGTGAATCATTACAATTCTCCAGTCAGGATGAGTGGAGTGCAAAGCAGTTCTCAACTGACAAATGATACACACTGATGTATTGCAATTACTTGTTAATATTACATTTCTTTAACTTAGGAATTACTTCTTTTTTAAAATATAAATTACAGTGGATTAGAGGTATTTGTCTAATTCTCTTGTTTAACTTATCCCAATTTAATTTTATAAATGGTAGGAAAAGAACTCTCATTACAGGTTGCAAGACAGAAGTACTTATGATCTATGCCTTTCCTGCCTTGTCAATGAAAATAACTATAGATGCATCTTTAATAGTTGTAGGGTTAAAAACATTTATTTCCATGTTTTACTTCCTCAAATTTACTCTCCCCTCCAAATCTCAAAATATATCTGGGTATACAACACTTGTGGAAGTTACATATGCCAAGATAGGTAGATAGATACATACATAGATGATAAGATAGATGATAGATAGATAGATAAGATATAGACAGGTAATCGAGAATCCAAATGGATTGAATTTTGCATACAAAATGTACTTTATCCTGTATCCTCTCCATCTTTTCTATCCATAGTGACGGTCATCATGCATGGACAGTATGTATATCAGATTACTAAACCAACTATAGGGATGCTTAACACAGGCATTTTAGTAATATTATAAGCATCAGTTATATAGTTGAAACAATCATTTGATGATCCATATTATTGACGAAGTCAAATAATTGGCTTGGCCATGATAGTTTCATACACAGATTCAGATTGCACAACACAATTCCTTATATATTACTTAAAAATTCATTTTTCCCCTATCACTTTTCTTCTCAACATCCCAAAGATTACTTCTTTTATAGTTTCCTTCTATTTGCATTCTCCTAGAATTAATGAAGTAATATTAAGACGACTGAAGTGTCAAAACTCAATCATGGAAATGCATTTACACTGAGTAGTCTCTTTGTTTTTTAAAACATTTATCTTACTTTTACAGAGAGGGAAAGGGAGGGAGAAAGAGAAAGAGAGAAACATCAATCAGTTGTTTCTCATACACACCCTGACCAGGTACTGAACCTGCAAACCAGGCATGTATCTTTGACTGAGAATGTAGGAGGACACCCAACCAACTGAGCCATATCAGTCAGAGCTGCAGTGAGTACTTTTAAGTACATTAAATAGCCTTCAAAAGTTTGGAGAGTCAGAGCTGAGCTGAAGTATAATGTGCATTGTATTAGCGGCTGTTTCAGGGAAGACATCAATCAATCCACCTGTCAGCACTCACAGCACAGCTTTCACGATTGATGCTGGGGACCCTGGCAGAAGAGAGCTTTCACTATGCACCTGCTTGTTCCTGTTGTCCCCTTCAGAATTTAAGTCCTAGGTCTGTGGGTGTGTGTGATATCTAGAGCCTAGGTCAAATCCTGGACCTCATTTTGGGGAAACTGACAGAATGAATTCAGGCTTCTAGTTGGGGAGGAAGGAGATTTTATTTAGGAAAAGGGTGTTCAAAGAGATTCTAGGCAGTGACAAACAAAAACTGCCCTCTACGGTCAGTAATCCTTAGAATTACATGCTATTTTTTATTCAACTTAAGTAAACTTACTAGTATTAACTTCTCCAGTAATCATGTTAATAAATCGGATTCACTCTTAACAAAATTGTGAAGTTTTTAATCTCTCAACCTCATAGCATAGTTTTCTTCAATCCCACACTCTTTCTTTCTATATATGTTTCCTGAGTTTCATCTGAGAAACTTACTCTTATATAATCACGGTATCTTTTTTTTTGAAATTGTGGCTGGGTGGATAGAAGAAGGATACCTCCTGAGGTCTCCAGTTCTGTTATGTATTTGCTTCTCACTCTTTGACCCCATGTAGGTTTTCTTATTCAGGCATTTCTATTGGAATAGTCTAAGAAACTGTACTTTGGGGGAAGACTAGGATGTTGCTAATTTTAATAACCCTATTTATACTGTAAGCTTTTAAAGGCTGTTTGCATCTTTCTTCCTTTGGCATAAAAGTCATATAATTTTAAGTTTTGAAAGGAATCATAAAGGTCATTACACACTTACTTTATAGAGGAAGTAATTAAGAGCAAAGGAGCTGTAAAGATTTGTTCAAAGTCAATCATTTAGTTTTGAAGTTGAGAGTAGAATCCAGAGCTCCTGATTCTAACGTAGATAAGCAAATTGTAAAACTCATACACCAAATATAAGGGGTACTAGGTTTTCACAGGTATAATGGAAAAATGGGTAGGAGTTAGAAAAGAAGTGAAAAAAGGTTAAATATATATTGTAAATAGAATATTTCCAAAACAAATCAGGTTCACTGGTATTCAAAACTTCCTCAGTATGGTAAGCCTTCTCATAGATTACCTTTTAAAATGTTTAGAAGAAATTTTCCTGGGAACTCTCATATAAAGGTGAAAATATGTGTACAAAAATGCTGTCTCTGACACTGCTTGACTAATGACACAGGTAAAACCATCTAAATATTAAAATATATTATCATACATCCATACTTTGGAATATTTTTGTAGACATTGAAAGAATGATGTTGCCCTGGCTGGTAGCACAGTGGATAAGGCGCCCGCCTGTGAACCCAAAGGTCGCAGGTTCAATTCCCCAGCCAGGGCACATAACCAGGTTGCAAGCCAGGTCTCCAGTCAGGTCTGTGGCTGGAGGCAGGTGAAAAGCAACCATACATTGATGCCTCTCTCCCTCTCTGCCTCTCTCCCTTCCCCTCTTTCTAGAAATAATGAAATAAAATCTTTAAAAAGAAAAAAAATAATAAAAATAAAATAAAATTAAAAAAAGAAAGAATGATGTTGAGCCATATACATCATGACAAAAAGTGTTCAGTATATACTAGTTAAGGTAAAAAACATAGTTCAAAGAAAAGATGCACAATATAATCTTATGAAAAAAATTTAAGGCACATATGCATATAAAATATATAATGTATATACATATATATATGCTTATGAAAGTTCTAGAAATACATATATAATAAATTTTTAATAGTGTATACCTCTGGAGTACGAGGAGATGAGATGGAAGGAAATTTCACTTACATTGTTACATTTGTATTGCTTTAATATTTTACAACACAGATTTAAAAAATAAAAAGCAATTTTGAAGTAACAATCTCTAGTCTTCATCTTTCCCTTTTCTTAAGTCTTGGCAAAATAATTACGTAATAGCTGGGCATTTTTCCAATTGACCAACCGCATGTCTCTTAGCCTGGCCTACCCATGCAAAGGGAGAGTAGAGCTTGAAGTTCCTCCTCACATCCATTGTGTTCTGTTTACTTCTTTACAGATACTTAACTACTATGTCAATGTTTGAAGATTGTGGATAAGTATTATAAAACGTTGGTGTACAATCAGACAACTGAATTACATGAGAACTACCAATGGCAACAGATTACTCTATTTAGTGCACTGTTATTTAATGTGTGAGCAACCCTTTTGCACATTGTGGGGTACTTTGTTTTCCCTACTTTTATAAACAGGGGCTGTCATTAGTCCAGCATGGCTGCTATAACAAAATACCCCAGGCTAGGCAGCTTATGCACCACGGAAATTTATTTCTCACAGTTCTGGAGGCTGCAAGTCCCAAATCAGGCTAATATGGTTGGGGCTTGTGAGAGCCCTCTTCTGGGTTGCAAACATCTTCTAATATCTCACATGGTGGGAAGAGGCTAGAGATCACTCCTACTGTGATTTAAGCACTTCCTAAAGTCCCCACCTCATAATATAATCATCTCTTCAGATTAGAATTCAACGTAGGAATTTGGGGGAGACACAAACATTCAAATCATATCAGGAGTTGTAGGCTATATTTCAGTTTCTTCTTTACAAGGAGCAGGCCTAGTTACTACAGTAGACCTGATCATCACATTAGTTAAGATAAACAGAAGCAGGCAAGAGCACAAAATGTTTATGGTCAACTCACATTCCTTTTCTAATATGATACCAAATCTTATGAACAAAATTCAGGGAGCACCTGTAATTTTCAGGTTCCTCCCCTTCATGCTACAATAATCCAAAGCTGTGTATGGGAACTGATTATCTTGCTCAAATTATGTCATCTGAACCTCCCAGTGAATAACAGCCTTGACTATTTTAATGTTCTCTTGATAGTTCGTTGAATACACAAGTGAAAAATGCCATTGCAGGAGCAGGACTTGAACCATATTGCAAATCACTATGGGAACTGTTGGGCTATTTATCAAATGGTTCTGCACATTTACTAAGCCTAAACTTAGAAGTCAATGATTACACATTTTTTCCCAGCCTTTTCTCCATTCTTTGTCTTATTTTTTCCTACAAAAAGCAAAAAGACCTACCAATTACTTATCTAGTTATCATAAATTGATTTATATTTCCTGGAATTAAAAGGCCTTTAGATAATAAGATTTTCAGTAATACTAATGAATACACAGTTTCAGAAGGTTTAAGTAATTAAGAGGAGCTTTCACTTCTGCCTGGAAATTTCACTTCCAGCCAGTGACATGTCAGCAGTGGTAAACGTGCTAAAGAAATCATACTGAGTTGTTCGCATGATGAAGTGCCTTTTATTTATTTTGTTAACCTAAAATTATCATGGTAATAAAATAAATATACATCAGTTCATACAATGCTTTCCAAATATTCTTGCCTTTATTGCTTATATTCCATTTCTACTTGGTAAAATTCAAAAAATATTTATTGAGAGCCTGTTATGTCTCAAGCTCTTTTCAGAATCCTTTTTCCACAGCATACTATATAAATATTTAAATTTGCTTGATTCTATGTATGTTGGGACACATTCTCATATGCTTTTAGCATATCAATGCTCAATAAATGTTTGTTGAACAGAATGTAAAACTATTTTTTATATTGTGATCATTACACACAAAGTTTAGGAAAAAATATTACAAATATTCTAATAGCTCAGTTCTTCAAATACCCATTTCATCTGGACATAAATAATTTGACTTCGGTAAGCTTCAAAACCTTTATATACTGCCCTGGCTGGTGGCACAGTAGATAGGCGTCGACCTCTGAACCCAAAGGTCATCATTGGTTTGATTCCCCAGTTAAGGCACATAACCAGGTTGCAAGCCAGGTCTCCAGCCAGGTCCATGGCTGGAGGCTGGTGAAAAGCAACCATACACTGATGTTTCTCTCCCTTTCTTCCTCTCTCTCTGCCCTTCTCTCTAGAAATAATGAATAAAATCTTAACAAAAAAAAAACTTTATATTATTTAAACAGTGACATTCAAAAACTCCATATACAGTACCATGGATTTGCCAGAAAAGTTATTAAGATATATCAAATGTTCATGATTTATGCAGTAATATCACAAAGTAAGCGTTATTAGTAATATAGATAACACATAATCCTGTTTTTGTATCAAACACTAAGCCATAGTACCTGACACACAGGTTTCTTAAAAACAGTTTTATTTAGATGTAACTCACATGACAGAAAATTCACTTTTAAAATGATCAATTTAGTGGTTTTTAGTATATTTACAGAGTGGTGCAACCATCACCATAATTTAACTTGAAACATTTTTATCACCGCAAAAGCAAGTCCATTCCCGTTGATAGTCACTCCTTATTTCTTCTTTCGAGCCTTTGGCAACCACTAATCTATTTTCTATGTCTATGAATTTGCCTATTTTGAACATGTCATATAAATGGAGTTATATAAGATGTGGCCTCTCATGTCTCTTTTTTCACTCAGTGTCTACCTAATCCATGGGCACTGAGATTTCTGTCTCTAATTTCCTCTAAGGATTTGATAGTTTTAGCTCTTACATTTGATCAATTTTGAGTTCGTTTTTATGTATGTTGTGAAGTGTGTGTGTGTGGGGGGGGGGGTTACCTTATTCTTTTGTATGCAGATATGTAGTTGCCCCAGAACTCTTTGTTAAAAAGACTTTTTTTCTTCCCCTCCTTCCCCCTTCCCCCACCCCTCCCCACCATGAATTATCTCAGCACCCTATCAAAGTCAATTGGCCATAAACATATGGGTTAATTTCTGGACTCTTAATTCTATTCCATTTATCTGTATGTTGATATGCCAGTATCACATGGTTTCAACTGTAGCTTTGTGTAAGTTTTGAAATTGGGAAGTATGAGTCCTTCCTACTTCTTTTTCAAGATTTTCATATTAGGTGATTATTTAATGAGTAAGTGGATCAACTTAATGAGTAAGTTTGCATTTTATTTATTTATTAGATTTTATTTTAGAGAGGGGAAGGGAGCAAGAAAGAGAGGGAGAGAAACATAAATGTGTGGTTACCTCTTGCGTGCTCCCAACTTGGGACCCCGGCAGCAAGCCAGGCATGTGTCCTAACTGGAAATCAAATGGGCTACCCTTTGGTTTACAGGTTGGTGCTCAATCCATTAAGCCACACCAGCCAGGGCCAATGTTTGCATTTTTAAAAATTTTATTTTGGGGGGGAGGGCAGGAGGTTGGAAATTTTAGTATCTTTAAAGAGATGATTACTAAGAGATTGTAGTATTTGTGTAAATGTACCTTAAAAAAACATACCAGGATTGTCCTATTTCCTAAAGATGCTTTAGGGGTCTGCTGCCTGGGCTGCATGACAGAATCTGTTTCTGAATTTTCTGTAATTGGCACCATGCTGCGAGCATAGCAGGTACTTGATAAGTATTCATAGATTAAATGTCTGTCCTTTTGGTTTTGGTTTAACCTATTGGTTGTCATGCTGCTACTTTTTGGTTGATAATTGGTGAATTTCCTATGTTTCTAGTTTATTCAATAACTGCAACTTTGGTTTAGAATCCTATTTTCCTAAACTTCTGCCAATTGTCTGCACATCACCAAAATATGCTGGGCAGATGATTTTCCAGAATGGAATTATTAGTAATTCTTTTCAGATGGAGTATGAAAGAAGTTTGCTTTCTCACTCCCATCTCTTTGCTATCACTTGTAAAGCCTTGCCTTCTATTAGACTCCAAGGGCAGAAAACAACCCCCATGTCCAAGGCTTGAAATATTATTTCCTCCAGGAAGACTTTCCAGATTGAGGTATAGAGTGGACACTGATTTCTCTTAGTGAATATTCAGTCTTACATATTCCACCACTCCCCCATAGTCTAAAAAGGAAAAACAAAAAACAAAAACAAAACCTTAATGTACTGTATGTTAAAAGTTTGAATATTCCTATCTTCATTTATATCCGTGTGTTCTTTATTTATTTGGTACACTAGACCTAGCCTGTCCTCTGTGTACCTAATGGTATTTTTTTTTCCTGTGTTGATTCCAACCTGATAAAATGCATACTGCTTTAAATTTTAAATTTTAATAGTTTCTCTATCTTTCTCCAGGTTTCTGTCATCCTAGCTCTGCTAGGCACACAATGGGTACTTCGTAAATATTATTCGAGGATTATTTTATTGTTAATTGTCTTCTGTTTCAGAACATCAGGTACAGAAAGGCTAAAGGTAGAGTTTGGTGCTAGTGTTTAATTACAGAGCAACAGATACCCCAAAAAGCAGCCATAAAATCTTTACCTAGTTACCCAAGAGTGCCACAAACTGGCATAGGGTAGTCATCAGAAGGTGAAAAGATGGCTATACAGGTATTTTATTTTCTAGTGGGATCCTGCCAGTCTCACCTCCATGGCAAATTAAAAGCCCTGGCTACGATAAGGAGACTGGGATTCACAATTATGGTTTCTGTACTACTGTTGGAGAAACCATGGGAACTAATTTTCCTTTAATGAACTCATTCAGTAAAAATTAATTAGTTCCAACTATGCGCCAGGCATTGTGCTAAACGATTTTAACTACAAGGAACAAGAGAAGGTCTTTAGGTTCGTGGAATTTACACTCCAGCAGAAGGTGGAGAAAGGTGTGTACCATAATCTACAGTGTTTCCCCACCTCTAAAACGGTGGGATAGCTTCTAGGTTCAATTTGAATTTAGGGCCTCTAATTCAGCATTTGATCACAGCTCAGACTATAGCAAAAGCTGCTTGTTACTATACAGTCAATACAGGGTTGATCATTTGACTGCTCTGACTTTCCTTTACGAGTAAGGTACAATTGCTATATTGAGTAGCACTGTTTTCAGTATTTTACCTGGCCTTGAATGCAGCACAATCCCCTGACCTCCTTTACATTGACAAAGACATGGTACAGCCACATATTTTCAAAAGGTAGGTCGTTAGACATTTGGTATTTCCGAAGACTGGTTGAAAGGCGTTTCTTTTCCTCCCAAGTCATGTATCTGCTAGTCAACATGGATTAGAGCTGCAAAAAAGTACGGTTTGGCAGGGCAGCAAGGTGCTGGGGACGACAGGTGCTATAACGCGACCTTAACATTTTGATTCAAGGAAGTGAAACAAAGAGAAAGGGCCAGTCTGGCAGGTTTTGAGGCAGCGCTTCGTTTTCCATATATGGGGACGGAAGTCTCCTTCGAAATGAAAGCTTTCAAAGGGTTCTAGCTAGCTCCGGGCAACGTCCACCCCACCATAAGCCCCGGAGGCAGCACCGTCTGGAGCGGTGCAAACACCTGTGGCTGAGGCTCAGGGAGCAGCTGGGAGAGCCCCCCGGCCCTGCCAGGACTTCCTTGACGGCGCATGCGCCCGAGCCTCCGCGCGCCCCTGCCCGCGGCACGGTCGACAGCCGTTGGCGCCACAGTCCACGCCCTTGACGTCCGCCGAAAGGGGCGGGGCCCGGGGCGGGGCGAGCTCTCATAGTTGAATGGGCGCTCGGAAGAGCCGCACATTCCAGTGGACCCACGTGACGTGACCGCGCCGCCTGAGGTAAACAACCGCGGCCCCGCCCCCCCCGCCCCTCCGCGAGCCCTGCACAGCTCCTTGCAGGCGGGACGCGCTCCTGCGGGGCAGGCGGCTTCTTCCGAGTCTCCAGCGGCAGGCGCGGGCCGCCGTAGCGGCAGCGGGCGCGGCGCCGGGAGTTTACGGGCCGAGCGCACCGGTAGGAGTCAGCGCGCATTCCCTCCCCGCCCCCACCGCGCGCTGTGGCGTAGCAGGAATTTGGCGGGGACCCGGGCGCAATTTGCAGTTCTTTACGCGCGGGCTGCGGGCGGCCCTTGGGTCATTTCTATTCTAGGGGCACTGGGTCATCGCGTTTGACCCGCCCCCTCCCGCGGACCCTGAGGGTGTGTCTCCCTCTCCCGGGCTCGCCGCGCCTATAAGGGGCCGAGCGGCGGACAGGGACATGCAGCTCTACAGCAGCGTCTGCACCCACTACCCAGCTGGGGGACCGGGTCCCACGGCCGCAGCTCCCGCTCCTCCGCCCTCCGCCGCCCCCTTCAAGGTTTCCGTGCAGCCCCCGGCGCCCGCCAGCGGCGCGCCGGAGCCCGAGACCGGTGAGTGCCAGCCCGCCGCGGCCGCCGAGCCCCGGGAAGCTTCTGCCGCCCCCGCCGCCAAGATGCCCGCCTTCTCCTCCTGCTTCGAGATGGTGTCCGGGGCCGCCGCGCCCTCCGCGGTAGCCGCCGCCGGCCCGCCCAGCGGCTCCTGCAAACCGCCGCTGCCGCCGCACTACACGTCCACGGCTCAGATCACCGTGCGGGCCCTGGGCGCCGACCGGCTTCTGCTGCACGGCCCGGAGCCCGGCCCCGCGGCGCCCGCCGCCCAGCGCGGCCGCTGCCTGCTGCTGGCCCCCGCGCCCGCCGCCCCGGTCCCGCCGCGGCGGGGCTCCTCGGCCTGGCTTCTGGAGGAGCTGCTGAGGCCCGACTGCCCGGAGCCCGCGGCCGGCGAGGGCCCCGACCGAAACTTCCGTCTGAGCGAGCACCGCCAGGCCCTGGCGGCCGCCAAGCACCGAGGTCCCGCGCCGCCCCCGGCGAGCCCGGAGCCCAGCCCCGGCCCGTGGGGCGAGGAGCGCCCGGCCGAGAGGAGCCTCCGGGGCTGGGAGAGGGCGGGCGACCGCAGCGACTCCCCCAGTGCGGACGAGGCTCGGCGGCCGGGCCCGGACACCGACGCCGCCGCGGTCCGGAGCTGCGAGGCGGCCCAGAGCGGCGCTGCCGAGCCGGCCGTCGCCTCCAGGTCGGACGCCAGAGACGAGAAACTGGCCCTGTACCTGGCGGAGGTGGAGCGGCAGGACAAGTACCTTCGGCAGAGGAATAAGTACCGATTCCACATTATTCCCGATGGCAACTGCCTCTACCGTGCGGTGTGCAAGGCGGTGTACGGGGACCAGAGCCTGCACCAGGAGCTGCGGGAGCAGACGGTGCACTACATCGCCGATCATCTCGACCACTTTAGCCCCCTGATTGAGGGCGACGTGGGGGAATTTATCATCGCTGCAGCCCAGGACGGGGCGTGGGCCGGGTACCCGGAGCTGCTGGCCATGGGGCAGATGCTGAATGTGAATATACACTTAACTACTGGAGGAAGGTTGGAGAGCCCCACGGTGTCCACGATGATTCACTACTTGGGGCCAGAAGATTCTCTACGGCCTAGTATTTGGCTCAGTTGGCTCAGTAATGGACATTATGATGCCGTGTTTGATCACTCCTATCCTAACCCTGAGTATGACAATTGGTGCAAACAGACTCAAGTGCAAAGGAAACGCGATGAAGAACTTGCCAAATCCATGGCCATATCCCTCTCCAAAATGTATATTGAACAAAATGCATGCTCTTGAAGTGTCTGAAAACCTACACCCTGGGAAAAGTGCATACGTCATTTGTGTTTGGAGAATTAATTGAACTTTAATCAGGGTAATAGCACTTTTAAACTTTCTAGATTACTGTAGGTGTAATGCCTTAACCGTTATTTTTAAATTTTGAATGTTTTCTCAGAGCTGAAGGTTGCTGGGCACCTAAATGATGTTTCATGATAGCCTTGGATGATCCTACTGCAATTTATAATTTGCTGTATAAAGTTAGCACTACTTAATTTGCAAGCTAATTTCTCAGTGTACATTTGTTCATTCCTGGTAATCTATTTTCTATAAAAATGTATTTTTGCACAACATTTACAAAAATGGTGTAAGTTCATCTATGATGTGTTCCATATTGAAGCTTTCCAGCATAAATCCAGAGAAGTGCATTATATGAAGCTTATTTTGAACAGAGTTTGTGATTTAGTGATTATGTTGCTGAATTTGAATTTTATAATTCTTAGGTATTATTTCAAATGGAGATTGATATATTCATTTTATCAGATGATTGGCCCATTCCATTTTGATGAAACATTTGCTTTAGAAATCATTATTTTTCTAGAAATGGTCAACCTTTTAAAGAGGAATAATGTAAGGGAAGATTGTGGGGAGATTTTTTTTCCTATAAGGGGTAGTGCCACCTCTTACTTGAATGAAAGTCTGTTATTTGCTGATGGCAGAGTGATTTTTCTGTATTCTGATTGATGTGTAGAGTAGATTGGTGCTCTCAGTTGTTTTTATTTATATTTGTCATTTTGTTATAAGAGAATTTTAACATAATGTAAAACTTTGTGATGATCCTCCTGCTTTATGTAACTTCTAGGATTCAACTGAGATTTGAAATTTAATAGGATGGATGCCTCGAACCAACATTTGCAATTATTTCATAGCAGGAGAATATTGTCTTAATATCTATTCCTTTAAATTTTTTCAAAAGATGAGATAGGATTACCTTGTGTTATGTACAAATAAAAAAGTCTGTAAATGGCTTGTATGGTTTGCTGGGTCAAACAATGTTCCCAACCTAAAATATTTTATTTCCATTCTAACTACTTTGAGTCATATTTATTAAGTAATGAAGTTTGTACATTTTTATTTTATAACATTTTGTGGGTTTTTTTGTACAATACTGTATTTGTACAATAGAGCAATTCTCAGTAATGGAGTGAATGAATAAAGTGCATAGTTTTACTTACATGTTTGGCTAAAGTGGTTTTTAAATTATAGAGTGATATCTGTAGGAACCTTTTGCATCTGTGTTATTTTTTTATGTCTAAAGGTGTTACAGATATGAGACAACTTTTAAATTTTCACTTGAACAACTGAATAATCACTAGTACTTTCAAAAAAATAAGATAATTTAAAGGTGGAGTAACCCAAGATATTGCTCTTACAATTTCTAAGTATAATTCTTATCTAATGTACCTACTGACCAAGGAACAGGGAAGTGCAAGTATTGTTAACCAGTGCAATGTTCAATTACAGTCCATTCAGTCAGTATAGGTTTTAATGTTTTAAAGAGTAAGGTAGTGCCCTAATCTATTTAGTCTGGCTGTTTTAGACCATGGCTAAATAACTGGTTATTTAGTTGAGAAGTGCACACATATATATAATCCTGGGTATATTATTTATTGCAGAATAAAGCTTGGAGTTTTTACATTTCACTTTTTTTAGGTGTCATGTTATAGACACAATTAAATAGAGCTTAAGTTCATTAAACATTTTTGTAAGGATGCCATTGATCATTAAGGAAAGACAATATGTCAAAAGGTTTAAATGTTAACTGTTCATGCATCTTTGGTTTTTTAGGGAAGATAGTATTACTTCATGGCTTCACTAATTATGTAAGTTAGGAAGAAAAGTTACTTTTCAAAGTTATATTTTAACGATTATGCTGTTAACAGTTGTCCCAGGTTTTTCCCCTTTGCTCCCTTCCTTCTGGTACGCCCTCCTCCAGCAAGCCCATCCCCCTTAGTTCATGTCCAAGGGTTGTGCATGTAAGGTCTTTGGCTTTACCCTTTACTATACTAATTTTAATATCCCCTTCTCTGTTTTGTTCCTATCAGTTATGCTTCTTGATCCCTGTTCCTTTTCTCCCTTTCTCCCCTTTCCCCCTCCTCACTGATAACCCTCCAAAATACCTCTATATTTATGATTCTGTTCCTGTTCTACTTGTTTGCTTAGTTTTTTTAGATTTAGTTGTTGAGAGTTGTGAGTTTGTTGTCATTTAATGTTCATAGTTTTGATCTATTTCTTAAGTCCCTTTACCATTTCGTATAATAATGGTTTGGTGATGATGAACTCCTTTAGCTTTACCTTGTCTGGGAAGCACTTTATCTGCCCTTGCATTCTAAATGATAGCTTTGCTGGACAGAGTAATCTTGGTTGTAATTGTAAGTCCTTGTTTTTCATCACTTTAATACTTTTTGCTAGCCCCTTCTTGCCTGCAAAGTTTCTTTTGAGAAATCAGCGGACAGTCTTATGGAATTCCTTTGTAGGTAACTCTCTTATTTTTCTGCTTTTTTTTTTTTTTTTAAAGAGTTTATTATTTTTAGAGAGAGGAGAAGGGAGAGAGGCAGAGAAGGAGAGAGACATCAATGCATAGTTGCCTTTCACCTGCTTCCAGCTACGGACCTGGCTGGAGACCTGGCTTGCAACCTGGTTATGTGCCCTGGCTGGGAGTCGAATCAGCGACCTTTGGGTTCACAGGCCGGTGCCTTATCCAGTGTGCCACCAGCCAGGTCCTCTTTTGCTGCTTTAAGATTCTTTATCTTTCAACTGGCATATTAATTACGATGTGTAGTACTCTCTGGGTCCAACTTGTTTAGGACTCTATTCTTCCTAGGCTTGTATGTCTTTCCTTCACCAAATTAGTGAAGTTTTCTTTCATTATTTTTTCAAATAAGTTAAATTTCTTGCTCTTCCTCTTATTTTAGCACCCATGTGATATGGATCTTAGTACGTTTAAAGTTGTCTCAAAGGTTCCTAATTTTTTCCTTGCTTATTTCAGTTTTTGTTTCTGTTCTGGGTCAATGTTTATATCTTCCCTTTTGTTTCAAATTGTTGATTTGGATCCCAGCTTCCTTCCCATCACCGTTCCCTGTATAATTTTTATTTCGGTTTGTATAACCTTCACTTTTTCCTTTATTTTGTGGCCATATTCAATCATTTCTCTGAGCATCCTGATCACCAGTGTTTCGAACTCTGTACCTGATAGGTTGGCTAACTCTGTTTTGTTAGCTTTTTCTGGAGTTTTGATCTGTTCCTCCATTTGGACCATATCTTTTTCTTCCTCAATTTGGTAGCCTCCCTGTGTTTGTTTCTACGTATTAGGTAGAGGTGCTTTGACGCCATGTCTTAGAAGTGTAGCCCAATGTAGTAGGTGTCCTGTAGGATCCAGTGGCACAACCTCCCCTGTCACCCAAGCTTGGTACTCAAGGTGCACCCTTCTTGGGCTGAGTACACCCTCCTCTTGTAGTTGAGCTCTGATAGCCGTTGGTAGGTCAATGGGATGGATTTACCTGCATCAGCTGCAAGGACTGACTGTAGCCATAGACCACCAACCTCCGCCCTCTGTGGAGGATCAGCTGTACAGGGACAGGGTGGTGGTGCTCCAGTGTGATGGAGTGCTCCAGTGTCTACTGGGTGCACTGGCCCTGTGGTTTCCTGGATGATGCAGGCCAAGGTCAGCCCTGTGTTTTATCCAGAGCTGTGCTGCCTGAACTATAAAGCAATCTGACATTGTTGCTACCTGTGCTGGGCTTGGAGATTCCCAGGCGAAGCCAAGCTGTGAATCTAAGCTGTTTGCTGGTTGTGCTGGTCCTGGAGCTCACTGAGGCTGCTGTTGCTTGTTTGACAGGATTTAGGAAGTTGTGAAGTGTGAGTCAAGACCAGCCATTCATGTGGAAAAGCAGTTTTGGGTGGCACAAGAGTTGGGCGGGGCAGAGTCTCTGGAGATCTCCAAGGTGGGTCAGCTTTAGCCAGGTTGATAGAGTCTCAGCTAAGGCACCAGCTTGCTGGTTTCATCTAGATGGCTTTATTTTCTTTAACTCTGTAGTTGTCAGGCTTCCAACTCAGGTTCTGACAGTTCTGCTTGATGGTGGTTCTATATTTTAGTTGTAATTTTTAAAAAAATACTTTTAGAGAAAAGGGAAGGGAGAGGGAGAAAAACATCAATGTGTGGTTGTCTCTTGCGCATCCTCAACTGGGGACCTGGCCCACAACCCAGGCATGTGCCCTGACTGGGAGTCAAACTGGTGACCATTTGGTTTGCAGGCTGATGCTCAATCCACTGAGCCACACCAGCCAGGGCTTAGCTCTTAATTTTGATGGGGTTGTGAGAAGGGGTGAGACAAGGCTGCCGAAGTCACCATCTTGACTGGGTCCTTCTACAGCGACTGTTGCTGCTGTTGGCTCTTTCAGTAAGCACCATTGCTACCAGTCAGTGGAAAGTGACAAGTCTATTTACCTTCCAGACCTTTCTGCCTTCAGTCTCCCTGGTTGTGCGCCCTCCCGCCTCCACCCTCCCCTGACCTATAGTGGGGAAGAGGCCCAGGTGTGAAGCGCCAGCAGTGCGTGCTTCCTAGGCCCTGTGGCAGCTCTGGAGCGGCGGGTGGTGAGAATGCAGCTGTGCTACACACCAGACGTTATTTGAAGTGAATCACCTGGTTAATATGGTTCTTACCTTTTCCTCCACTTTATTTAAAGCTGTATAAAATTTGGGGATGCCTAAAATATGCACATAAAGCCAATAGACTATAAATTTCTAAAGAGCATTCTAGAAACTAATGTTTTAAGTAGGTTCTTGGGTGTTCTTCATTTTTCTTTTAAATGTTAAAATTTTTATTGTTGTTGTATTACATCCTATTTCTTCATTTTCAAAGTAGGCTCCTAAATCCTTGATTTAGATTCTCAAGGTGATACTTGAAACAAAATTAAATGGGGCCTGAGGTTTTATTACATGGCAGCATAATTTTTGTATATGTTATTGATTATGCTGTTACAGTTGCCTCAAATTCTTTTCCCTTTGTTCCCCTCCACCCAATACCCCCATTCCTTTCCTCAGTCCCACCCACCCCCTTAGTTCATGTCCATAGGTTGTACATATAAATTCTCTGATTTCACCCTTTTCTCTCCTTCTTAACTTCCCCCTGTCTACCTTGTACCCACCCACTGTGTTTCCTAATCCCTGCACCATTTCCCCATTTTTCCCCCTTCCCCCTCCCAGCGGATAAGCCTCCCAATGATCCTTATATGTATGTTTCTGGTCCTATTCTGGTTGTTTGTTGATTTGTTTTAGTTTTCCTTCTTTTTCATTTTTCAGGTTCTGTTGTTGATAGTTGTGAGTTTGTTGTCATTTTAATGTTCGTAGTTTTTTTTTTTTTGTTTGTTTGTTTTTTTTAAGATTTTATTCATTATTTTCAGAGAGTAGGGGCAGGGAGGGAGAAAGGGAGAACGGAAGAGAAGGATCAATGTATGGTTACTTTTCACCTGCCTCCAACTAAGGACCCGGCTGGAGACCTGGCTTGCAACCTGGTTATGTGCCCTGCCTGGGGATTTGAACCAGCAGCCTTCTTTGGGTTTGCGGGCTGGTGCCTTATTCACTGAGCCACACCAGCCAGGGCTAATGTTCATAGTTTTGATCATCTTTTTCTTAAATAAGTCCCTTTAACATTTCATATAATAAGGGCTTTGTGATGAACTCCTTTAGCTTTATCTTGTCTGGGAAGCACTTTGCCCTTCCATTCTAAATGACAGCTTTGCTGGATAGAGTAATTTAGGTTATAGTCCTTGCTTTTCATTACTTTGAATATTGCTTGCCAGCCCCTTCTTGCCTACAAAGTTTCTTTTGAGAAATCAGCTGATGGTCTTATTAGAACTCCTTTATAGGTAACTCTTCCTTTCTCTTGCTGCTTTTAAGATTCTCTCTTTATCTTTAACCTTTGGGTGTGGTTAGATTTGGATCTAGCATGTTTGGGACTCTTGGTGCTTCCTAGACTTGTATGTCTTATTTCCTTCACCAAATTTGGGAAGTTTTCTTTTATTAATTTTTCACACAAGTTTTCAATTTCTTGCCCTTCCTCTTCTTCTGGCATTCCTATGATTTGGCAGCAAATTTCTTTTAATTTCTTGCCTTTAAGGTTTGTCTTTCCTATGACTTAGATTTTATTTTTAATCTTTGAGGACGTTTGTCATTGCATTTTTTAGAGAGAGGGAGAGAGAAAGAGAGAAACAGCAATGCTAAGAGAACCCTTGAATTGAATTGATTGGTTGCCTCTCCTATGTGCCTGGACCTGGGATTGGACTGCAACCTAGGTATGTGCCTTGACTGGGAATCAAACTCTCAACCTTTTGGTTATGGGATGATGTTCCAACCAATTGAACCAAATGGTCCAGGGAAACGGAGTAGTTCTTCTAAAGGAGAAATGTGGTATGCATCGTTCCTTTATACTTAACTTTTATTTTTCCTAATCCTCATCCAAGGATGAGGATGTTTATTGATTTTAGGGAGGGAGGGAAAAAGAGAGAAACATCACTTGGTTGCCTTCTGTACAGATACCTATTGAGGATTGAATCCACAATCTTGGTGTACAGATGGAGATCTAACCAACTTATCCACCTGGCCAGGGCCCTTTGTACTTTCTCTGCTGCTTCACCAGTTTAAATGTTAGCAATACCAGTTTTGGATCACAGAAGACTTGAGCAGTCAAAGGTGGAAATGTGGTTAACACATTTTTACTTTTAGCAAATGTTGACAGTTTATTTCTTCAGCTACTCTTTAAAGAGCAGCCAACCCCTGGCTGGTGTGGTTCAGTTGATTGGCGCCAGCCTGTGAACCCAAGAGTCGCTGGTTCAGTTCTTAGTCAGAGCACATAACCAGGTTGGTTGCAAGCCAGGTCTCCAGCTAGGTCCTTAGCTGGAGGCAGGTGAAAGACAACTATGTGTTGATGTTTCTCTCCCTTTCTTTCTTCCTCTCTGCCCTCCTCTCTAAAAATAATGAATAAAATCTTATTAAATAAATAATTAATTTTAAAAATTACTCTCCCTGGCATATTTTTTTAAAGGGCAGTTAAGAGGATCAAAATAGAAGGAAACAGTTCATGCTATGAGTTAAAGTTTCTTTAGAGTTAACTCTCCCATAAATATCGTGGAGGATAAAAATCTATAAACCCAACTATTGTATTTTCAGATAAAGTAGTATGAAAATCATACTATTAACTTGAAAATTTTATTACAGTGGTACATAGGTTTAAAACTATGATACAAATAGTTTTATTTGTTATTTATACAAAGAACTATTAGGGTGATTTTTTTAAAATTACTATTCACTTAAAAACTAAAATGGTGCCCTGGCTTGTGGCACAGTGGATAAAGCGCCAGCCTGCGAACCTAAAGGTCACTGGCTTGATTCCCCAGCCAGAGTACACAAGCAGGCTGTACGCCAGGTCTCCAGCCAGGTCCATGGCTGGAGGCAGGTGAAAGGCAACCATACATTGATGTCTCCCTCTCTGCCTCTCTCCCTTCCCCTTTCTCTGAAAATAATAAATACAATCTTTTAAAAAAAAAACCCCAAAAAAACTAAAATGGCATAATAATTGGAACATTTTGGCAAAAACATGATTTTTTTTAACCTTTTCATTTTTCCACTCAAATTCTTCTCAAAGTTAAGATAAAATATAGTCATTTTAGTATATTTAATTTAACTGAGTTGTACATGTACACCACTAACTGATAACTGGATATATACATGATACTTGACATTTTTTTGTATTTGTGGTTCATATGCTTATTACGGCAAAATTTTCATAGGTACAAAGCCTTTTATCAGATGCCACATTTTGTAGAGGAGAGGAAATACCTTAAGATCTCTTGGCCCTGGCTGGTGTGGCTCAGTGGACTGAGTGCTGGCCTGTAAACCAAAAGGTCACATGTTCGATTCCTGGTCAGGGTACATGCCTGGGCTGTGGACTGGGTCCCTGGTTGGGGCCTGTGAGAGGCAACAAGTCGAGGTATATCTCATGCATCAACGTTTCTCTCCCTCTTGTTCTCCCTCCCTTTCCCTCTCTAAAAATAAATAAAGTCTTAAAAAAAAATCTCTTGAACATCAGAATTAGCCTCAGCTTGGGTAAATATTTCTGTTGCAATATTTTCACCATTTTTGTACTAAAAAACAAAGGATCTTGAGATAAGCCCACTACTTTGTTTTACATGTTTTTCCTCTTTATAAAAGATGAGAAAAGTAAACCCTAAAGCTTTACCATGGTGTTCATATTTAGGAAGAGCATCAGAGAAGAAAAAGACTTCAAACCTTTGGATGTGATAATTTCATAGATAGGTAAATGTACTAAATAAGTTAAAGACTGTGCATCTTTTTCAAATGTGTAACATGTTCATGTTTAACAGACAATTGTTTATCACATGAAATAAGTCCAGACCTTAGTATTTTGGACATCCTTCGAGTGTCTATAACTGACTCAAAGAGGCTTAATTAATCAGTTAGTTGATGGAAATAGTATACTTGGGGACATAATTATCAGAATGCCAGTAGGTAATCCTATTAGAGAAACTAGATGATATTTAATTGTTTCATTCCCCAAATACACTGAGCTCAGTAGGCATAGGCTGTACTACAGTCCCTGCTGACTCCCTGGGTTCCAACCCAGTACCTAGCAGGGAGATAGATGCTCAGTAAGTATTTGTTTAATGAGGAAATGAATTGCAGGAAAATATGAGTTTTGGAAAAATATTTAGTTGGTGAATGTGAAATTAAGTAAAAGTGATTTGACTATAAAATTACTGGGAATTATAACTGACAGAAATTTGGAGCATTTTAAACTGAAATAGTGTTATAAAGAGATATTAAAGTATTGAATTCTATAATAGAAAAATTAGGTTTTGAAATAAAAAATTAGAATATATCAATTTTATCTTTGTGTCACCTTCCAAACATCTTAAGAACTGAACCATCTTAAGAACTGAAGTACTATTATTTAAAAATAGTACTTCTATTAATCTGAAGTCATTTTGAAGTTGTTACCTTATACAAAGGGACTTGCTCTGACTTGCATTAGGGGTTACACCCATCCCAAGTACATCCTACTGGTTTTGCTATGTTATCGTTCTATAGCCTGGTTGGGAAGAAAATGTTCGATAGATTTTAAGCATGTTTTAGAACTGTTGTATTTAAGAGTACTGACTGCAGGTTTACACAGTTGATCAATGAACTTTGGTAAGTAGCATGAATCAGGTCAAAACAGATCTATTGAGAAAAAAAAAATCAGTGTATTTCCTCATACTGTAAATTAGGTCAGTAACAATAATTATATGAGTAAAGGTCAGAGAGATAGTTTACTATCATCAGAGTACTTGTAGTAAAACCTTACCTAGTCTAGTTACAAATGAATTTCTAAGGAAGCAAATAGTCCATCTCTGTATGTATAAAACAAAACAACTGCTTTTGATAAAATAAGCAGAAGATATAATTGAATCTTCTGTTAATAATTTACAGCTCTCCTGAGGACATGGGTATAGGGCCTTGAAACCTTAGCAGATTGCTGAGGTGTGACAGTCCCTTTGTCCTTGAAAGTATCTCAGAGTGCTGGGACTTTTATCTGGGTGTTTTATCTTCCTTCCTTCCTTCCTTCCTTCCTGTTTATTAAACCTGGGGACAGGAGAGAGCCTAGGCTGTGCTCTGCTTCAGCTCTAGAAATATTACAGGAAAGAAGTGAGCCATTGTGAGGCTGTTAGCTCACCTGAAAGTCAGAGAAAAAGGGGTGTTGGAGACAGGATCAAGGGGTGAGCCCAGGACATGCTGCCTCTGCTGGTTGCTCTCCTAGTTGCAAGTCTCGTGGGCACCCTTAGAATTTAGGAGAGGAAGGAAAGGTGCGCACTGGAAAGGGAAGAAAGGTTTGGGCATGCTCCAGAGAGAGCCTGCCAGTGTTCTACACTTTCCTGTCTTCCTCACGTCTGATTTTCTTTTCATCATTGTCACTTTTCGGTCCTAAGTCGCATTATGAATTCCTGTGTTCAATTGGAGACACCAACAAACATGTTCTCAGAATTTATTCTGAGATAATGGGAAATGGGTTTCTAGGATGCTCTGCTATGAGTAATGTGCTTCAGCTTTAGGTTTTGGTCACCCTGAAAACTTTTATTCCTTCACCTTTGTCTTTTTTGTTTTTATTGTACCGTGGAAATGCTGAATTTGTCTAATTAAGGGACCTCTGAATTGTGCATTGGCACATCGAAACAAAACAATGTCAAAATTGAAGTTGATTTATTATTGTCTGGTTAATGTTTTGCTGCTTCTCTGCCATATGTAATCCTTTATAGTGCGCCTGCCATTGTCTTCTTTTCATTTATACTTTTTTGTATTTAATTTTTTGGTCCACAAAGATGTGCTAATTATGAGGTCATTCAAATACTGGGCATTCACTGAAGACTGCCAATTTCAGTGCATGGACAGGTCTGATACGGATATGACTGCTTTTTTGAATTTCTTCTCCCTTACACTTCTTTAATGAATGTGTATTATGTCTACATTGGATAAATAAGTTAGTCTTCCTTATCCTGTCCTTTCCTTTTCATGAAAGTCAAGTATTTTCCCCTCATATTGATTAAAATGGTTGAATAGAGTCAGTAGACACCCTGCATTAATAAGCTGTTAAATAGACAATTTGAAAAAATTACAGTGGTTATGTGCATTTTATATTTTAAAGCAGTTAAAGTAGAACCTCCTTTCTCCAGCATTTTATACTTTGAACTGAAATTATTTTGGCAAGTGTTGAAGCCAAGTAGATTGACAATATATAGAGCAGTAGCCTCAGTGATGTATGAAGCGATAATTGTATCTAAACAAATGTCCTACTTAGAAGTTCTCTGAATAATTTTAGGACTGAACAATGTGGTTGTATTTCTTAGCTTATCAAGGTACAAAAAGGTGGCATACAAAATAGGTAACTGTTAAGGGAATTTATACCAATGTGTCATGTAACAACTATGCAGCCAATTTGTAAAGTAAACTCAAATAAGGTTTTCAGTTCTAACAACAAGCAGGAAACATTCACTCTGCTTCTTACAGTGAAACATGAGCTATACTGGTGATGTAATAGGAATGAAAGAAGTGAAAGAATTTGGTTAGGAAATTCTTGGCTGACACCTCACTGCCTTTGCCATCTTGCTGAGAAGTGCCAGACCTAGGGGGAATAAACCATTACGTGCTTTACTTTAAACAATGCTTATGTCTCAAACAGTAGATGCCTAAAACAGAAACCTTAGTAATTGCATGTACAGAATTTCAGGACAAAGAAGAGAGATTTCAGACATATGTTGAACTTTTTAATATACAGTAGTTCTTGGATATATTTTCCTTTATCTTTTTATTTTATTATTAGCAGCTCTTGGCAGAAGACAGCACTACTTAGAATGGTGGTGATTTGCAAAGAGATGGCTATACTGATTTAGAAAAGACAGGACTGTTTTGATAATTAAACTGTTGCAAAAGTTTATTTCTCTCTCACTCAACTGTTCCAAAGGGAACAGTCCAGGTTGGCTGGGCAGCTCTGCTCCATGGTCATGCCCCAGGACACTGACACTGCATGCATGATCTAAGGTGAGTCACCATCATGTCTGGATTATAGCTAATGAGAAAGTGAAAAGGGTACAACCTGAGGGAGTGGACTTCACTTCAGCTCATCTGTTGACAAAACCTTCATCACATTGTCACTGGAAAGAGACTGGGCCAGAGTGGGTCTGTCTTGGCTGGCTTATAGTGTGTGGGTTCTTGACTTTGTGCAGGAAAGATCTCACAAATGAGTTCAGGTGGTTTTGATATGTTTGTTAAAGTTGGGGACAGTGAAAGGGCTAAGGGTAGAAGAAGCAACAGGAGGGAGCCCAGCCAGAATTGCTTTGGCTCCTTAGAAGCTTTATGGGAAGGAAATGAGCCACACTGAGCTGCATGAATTCACTGAGAAGTGAAAGTCACAGTGACAGAAGTGAGCTACAGTGGGGCTGCTTTTAGCTTACTGGAGAGTCAGAGAAAAAGGTCCTTGGAGACAGGTTCAGGGGGTTAGCCCAGGGGGAGCTGTGGGTGCTTGCTGCTCCCCTAGTTGCAAGTCTCCTGGGAGAGAAAAGTAAAGACTCACCCCTGAGAGGGAAGAAAGGCATGGGTTGCTCCAGTCATTCTGCACTGGTATCCTCTATCCTCAGGGTTTTTATCTCCTCTTGGGTAAGAATCAGGGGATGGTCTTAACAGAATACTCATGAGTTTTCCAGGTGTGTCTTTCAATATGTTGATTCATCAAAATGAGCAAATAGGGGAGTTGGGACCATTCTCTGGACAGCTTCTTCACTGCTTTACTTTTTTTATCTTGAGTCTACCTGGCTTTAACTAGGTTTTTGTTACTTGTTCGCTTGACTTCATCCGTCCTTGAGTTTGGCTGGTACAAATTGCACTAACTGGGTCTCTGTTCTCTATTTCCCTGACCAGGGCGACTTAAGTTATTTATTTTCTGCTTCTGGTGGAGAGGTATAAACCATTCGCTCTCAAGTGTCCTTGATTAGAGAAGAGAAGGCCTTACAATTTGCCTTATTGTTTAAATTTTTAAAATTGTTTGGGTTTATTTATCTTCTCTCAGTTTCCCCATTCCACTTGCCAAGGAATTTTTCTAGCTTCTTATTATCCTGCCTCAAAATGACCTTATCTAACAAGCAAATATTACCCAGACTTTCCAAGAAAGGTAAATGGATTTTGGTGAAACAAACAGTCTTTTTCAAATCTATATTTATTAGTAATGGTTTAGGGTTAAAATGTTTGAAAAATAAAATTATAATATTAAAGTGTCTGAGAATAGAGTGAATAAAATATACATTAACTTGCTTCATATCACAAAGATATAAAAGTAGAATTAATAGTTAGGATTCCTTATTAGCACCTGAACAATGTGTTTTCCACGAGTTAAATATATAAATATGCAAAGCCTTCCATGTTTTGAGAAGGCTGCTATTTTCCTATTTCCTTTCCATTCTTCATTGTTCTTTAGCATGTCAGAAATATCTTGAAAATCTGGCCTTCAACACAAGCCTGGATTTTCTTCAGGAAGAAGAATATAGAAAGCTTTTTTCTTTTTTTAGGTTTTCACACAACATGCTGCTTTAAGGTATTGCTGATTTTCCTTCTTCCTCTTTATTTTCTAATTGTTTTTATTTTAATTGTCCTACTTGGTTTTCTTTTAGAATAGTGTTCATGTGGTCTAGTCTGCTTAAAATGAGGTGATCTTTACTAATTTACTAAGTCTTTAAAAAAATTGACTAAACTTCATCCCACCTTTAAAAAGGGGGAAAACACCATTAATGGGTACATAGTGGGCTAGAGGTGTCACGAAAAAGGGTATATTTAGAACTTAAGGATGAGGCTTACCTTCTGAAGTTAGTTAATAAGAATCATCATAAATGAATCAGAACAGACACTGTAAAGATAGCCCAGGTAAAGAGATGATCAATAAAGCTTTTATCGAGGAAAAGGGGGTCATCCCAGTTGTGTCAAGGCAGCTGTACTGTAAGTATACCCTTAGTAAGAGCAAATCAAAGTAATTGATGCAAAGAAAGCAGTAACTGACCCAAATACCTATATATGCAAATATCTGTCTGTTTGTCAACCCTGTTACAGAAATGTATTTCTGTAAGTGAAGGGTGGTGGTTTCT
Source organism: Noctilio leporinus (assembly GCA_004026585.1). Lineage (NCBI taxonomy): Eukaryota > Metazoa > Chordata > Mammalia > Chiroptera > Noctilionidae > Noctilio > Noctilio leporinus. The sequence continues at coordinate 18,133 of PVIW01007977.1, read as the reverse complement.
ACGATGTCTAGAGAAAAGGGAGCCAAGGAGTAATCTGTTAGTCCATGTTTCCCTGCTTTCATTTATGGGGAAAGGTGCCCTGGCAACAACCCACATGACTGTGCTGAAGAGATAGGAAAGAGAAAGGAAAATACTTTCTGGGAACAGGAAGTCAAAATATTGACTGCTTGGAAAGTAGTAGGTACTGTGATAGATACTGTGTAAACTCAGAGGCTATATGGTAATAGATTTTTAATAACTAGAGGCTGTAATAATGATATCTTGCTCACAAGTTATTTTATGAGAGGTTTTTGTAGTCATGCTGACTGGGGTTCAAATCTGAACCGAACCACTTACAGTAAGCATGACCTTGAGTAAGTTAGTTAACTTCTTTTACCCTGCATCATCATTTGTATATGAAAAGAATTGTTTGTGTTTATTTCACAAGGTTGTTTTAAGGATTAGATTAAAATAATATATAAGATAACAAGCATAGAATTTGCACTCAGTAAATGTTAGCTACTGCTATAATTATCTTTAAAATCATAGGACTAGCTAGTATATATGCATTGGAACTGGTTTAAAGCTTCGTCTCAGGTTTAATCCAGATTCTATTTTTATTCTTACTTTAAATTAATTTTTTGGTATTGATTGCTAAACTGGAATTGTGTTTCATTACTTAGTAGGTTTTTGCCCTTTACTCATGCAAATAGTATAATATTTTTGCATTGGTTTAACATCAAAATTTCACTTCAAAGCTTGAAAAATATAAGTGCTTTTGAAAACAGTTATTATGGAGTAGCCCCATTTTATTTATATTTTCCTTTAGTACCTACTGATAGCCTTAATTTGCCTAAAAGTGTCAAAACTATGAAACAGATACATTTTTTGGACTGGGATATTTTAAGTGGGATTTTGATCATTCTCGGTTCATGTGCACAAGGAAAGCACTATGGGATTCTTTAATGTCATCCAGTATTCTGCTCTGATTTACTCATCTTTAGTGTAATATCTACCAAATTTGATCTTCTATTTGGGGGAACCATTTTGAATTTTCTAGATTCATAAATCTAATTTTTTCCTCACCACCTTTGTAGAGGAAGAAATTATAGGGGTTATCTCTGTTTTAAATAGTAAGATGAAATTGACAAAGGGTAGTGAAGTTTTCATAGCTGGTGACAGTGTTGGGACTACTACTCAGGCCTCTTTATTTTAAACCCAGAAGTTTCAGGTTACAGCAAACATGTTTTCCCAAATGGATTGACAGGGGCGGCCAGGAGCCTTGTATTTGAAAGAGACATTCCCAGACTTGGTAGCAGAATCCATATTCTCACTGAAGCAGAAGGAAGTGGCAAACTGTGTGACAGGTATTTGTTGTTTGTTATTAGACCATATTGTGTACATGCCTTTTCTAGGGATGCTTTACAGAGTTGAGGAGAGCTCCATTTATAATGATTTTCTATGAAAATTGAGCTTTAATTTTCTGACTCTCAGAAAAAATATTCATGCTTCACATTTAACTATTACAATGAAATCCTGGGTGTTAAGAGAACATAATTTTCAAGGCAATGCAAAACCACAAAAATGGGGCTCATCAGTTTCATCAGGGGAAGGATTGTGTGTAAATGTATATGTATATTTTTATATGTGTGCATACATGTTTGTCTTACTGAGTGTTTGTGAGTGTGTGTAGAAAATGGCCCAGAGAAATTTAGTAGATCTGGAGTGGAATGTGGACATTATATGTTTAAAAGTCTCCCTAGGTGAGTTTGATGATCAGCAAAGGCTTAGGAGTCCTGGAACTACAGAAAGATCTTGTGAATCTCACTCAGTGAGTGAGCACTATGAAATTTAGTAGGATTAGGAGAGACAAGATGAAGAGTAAGGAGTATGATAAAAATTTATAAAACCATGAACATTATGAACATGGTGAACATGGGTGTGCTCACCAAATCCTAAAATGCCAACAGGTAAATTTATTGAATTTGATTTTTGTATGTGTAAACAGACCCTATTTGTCCATGATACATAGGAGACACTGAATTCAAAGCATGGTGGGACGTGTAAATGATAGAGCTGGTTGGCAGGTTCTCCTCTGGGAGCTGCCTTTGCCAATCCTCTGGGACTGTAGGTGGTGGACAGGGGAAGGTCAGGCTTATTCTGCTTCTTAAAGAGAAAAGGTCTTATGCCTGTCAGAATTCTCTGGATTGCAAATGCCAGAAACTTCATTTAAACTGACTTTAGAAAAAACAAAAGTGTGTGCGTGGCAGGGGTGGTGCATTGATCCATGTTACTGAGCAGGATCCTGGCAGAATGCACAGAGTTGAAGAGAGAAGCTGCAGGACCAGGATATCAGGGCTTGGAATCAGTCTTTCATGTGCAAGTCTGTCTCTCTCTGGCTTTCAGTCTCCACAGGTCTCTGCTTTTATTTAAACATTAGCCTTGCCCTGACCTGCAATGGCCCAAGTGGTTAAGTGGAAGATCTACGATTGATTCCCGGTCAGGGCACATACCAGGGTTGTGCGCCAGTCCCTGGTTGGGGATGTGCAGGAGGCAATTGAAGGATGTTTCTCTCACATGTTGACGTTTCTCTTCCTCTCTTTCTCCTTCTTTTTCCCTCTCTCTAAAAATAAATAAATAAAATCTTTAAAAAATAAAACACATTAGCCTCACTTTTCTCAGCACATGACATAAATCCAGGGACTACAGGTGGTCATGGATAGCACCTCCAATGAAAGGGAGTCCATTTCCTTGCCTCTGTACCAGTGGGTCCTACACTTTAATGGGCATCAGAATCACCTGAATTGTTTGTTTAAAGGACAATACAAGGCCACCTCTGCAGTATGTGATCCAGTAGGTTTGGGGTGTGGACTCAGCATTTGAATTTCTAGCAAATTTTCAGGTGGTACTGATGCTGCTGGTCTCAGGACCACAGACCTGTATATTAATCCCAGGAAAGAACTTTTTCTATTCTGTGGCTCTGCACATATTGCTTGGTCCATGTTGTTTTCATAATTACAATAGTTATAATCAGTGCTTTACCTGGCTTTTCTCATATACTGCTTAGGACAATCCCATGAAATAGGTACTATATTATTGTTACCTATAAACAAGGGAGAGAAGGCATAATTGCCTAAAATGTAGTTGGCCTTCTATTAATTTTTCCAAGTATAGAAGGAATACTAGGTTTAAAGGATAGTACTTTCAATGTATTTTCCACTTTTTCCTCTTAAAATACTTCCAGAAAAATGATGGGAAAAATCACAAACCCATAAAGACGAAGGAAGTGAAAAAAATGATGACAATAATAAAATGGTAGAAAATTGAAATAAGGGTGGTAAATGATTTAGCAGATCTGTGAGCCAAAAGCTGTACCAAACTCCAGGAAAGTCCTGAAACAGACTTACTCTGTGGAATCCTGGAGAGAGAAAGAACTGGAGTCACCTCTGATGGTCACACTACAGGTAGGGATAAAGCAGAATATCTGGGGACACAGCTGTAGCCTCTCTCCCCACTTAGATCTGAAAATGCTGGTCGCCAGGCTTAAACCCTTCCACTCCCACACACATTCACCATCAGGCAGATTTATTTCTGGGAAAGTAGACTAGACAGGGAAAACCTACCCACAGAGACTGACTTGTGACCCTCAGTAAAACAAGCACTCCAGGTCATCTACAATGAAACCACCACTTGAGAAATGCCACCCCATACACATTCCAAACAGTTTTTCCCTCAGAAGTTATCAGTGCCATGGATCATGAGGCCTCTTACATCCTCTCTAAGGCAAAAGAGAGATACCAGCAAATGACAAAAGAACAGAAAAAGAAACACCAATTGGAAAGAAAGGAAACAGAATGCAGTGAATGGAAGAAAACCTAAAATAAAAAATAAATACATCTATAATTGATATCTTCAGAGAGATAAGAGAAGATCTTGGATCCTGGAGAACAGAATGCTATTTTAAAAAAGAACTCTTGTAGATTAAAAATAGCATGCCTGAAGTTAAATATTCAGTAGAAGTTAGGAAGATAAAGTAGGGAAAATCTTTCAGAAAGTAGAACAAGGAGACATGGAATGGAAAGTAGAGACAAAATAAGAAAATGATGAGATTAGTCTAGGAAGCCAAATATTTGATGAATAGGTGTTCCAGAGATAGAAAGGGGACAGTGGTTGAGAAGAAAGATTATACCAAAGATTTCCCAGAACTCAAGAGAGTAGCCTCCAGATGGTAAGGTCTCATGTAATGTTCACAAGGTCATCATGGAAAAATCTTAAAAGTTGTGTCCATGAATTAGGATGAAAATAGTGCTCAATGGAGTGGCACAGTGCACAAAAGTGCAACTGTGTGTGGCAGCCCAATGAATGCAAAAAGAACCTACACCATGGTGTTTCAAATAGATCTTTCAGATTATTAGGGATAAAAAGAATGGCCTCAACCCTGGTTGGTGGCACAGTGGATAAGGTGCCAGCCTGTGAACCCAAAGGTTGCTGGTTCGATCCCCCAGCCAAGGCGCATAACCAGGTTGCAAACCAGCTCTCTAGCCAGGTCCGTAGCTGGAGGCAGGTGAAAGGCAACCAACCATACATTGATGTCTCTTTCCCTCTCTGTGTCTCTCCCTGAAAATAATTTTTAAAATCTTTAAAAAAATAAAGAATGTTTTTAAAATAAAGATTTATTTATTTTTTGAGTGAAGAAAAAGGAGGGAGAAAGAGGGCGAGAAACGTTGATGTGAGCTCAGTTGATTGCTGCTTGTATGTGCCCTGCCAGGGACCAAACCTGCATCCAACACATGTGAACTGACCAAGGATTGAACTGGCAACCTTCCTCTTTGCGGGATGATGCCAGGGCCCACATTGCTCACTTCTGCATTGAAGCCTCATTCAACATATGTGTCATCAGAAGAATTTAGATTATGCACCTCCTCCCTCCACCAGCAAAAGAGCGTGTTCTAGATTCTGCCTTGAAAGAATGGGGATGTGGGAATTTTCCAAGAAAATGGTAATTAAAGATCTTGGGTGGCATTGAGAATAAACAATACCAGCCAAACTGTAGTGTGGGTGAAACAAGTATTTTTGGGCATTTAAGTCTCAAAACAAGTACCAACCCCTTAACAACCTTTCTCAGAAATTACTGGAAGAAGTTCTCCTATCTTGATGAGGGTGTAAATGTAGGAAAATGAAGACGTGGGATCCAGGAAACAGGCATCTATCTCAGACCAGACAAAAGGAACCCCTTTGATGGTGTGGAAGGAACCCCTAGGTTGATAGCAGCCAGCCCAGCCTGGAGCAGGTGGTCTCCAGGCTCCTGAAGTGCTGGCTGTGCAGATGAGTGTGAATGTTGTGAGGGGCATGGACACTGCTGTTGAATAGTTTTGGGACAGAGCAATGGTAAGAACACAGAAAGCTACACAAATAGAAGATAATTATTACTTTTATGGAGAACAAATAAAGTTACAGAAGAAAAGGATATATAGCCCTGGCTGGTTTGGGCAATATATTGCAGATGAAAGGTTACCAGTTTGATTTCTGGTCAGGACACATGCCTGGGTTGTTTGATTCCATTCCTCCTTGGGGCAGGTGTGAAAGGCAACCAATTGATGTTTCTCTCTCCATTGATGTTTCTCCCTCTCTCTTCTTCCTTTTCCCTCTCTCTAAAAATAAAATATTTTTAAAAATAAGAAAAGGATATAAAACCAAAATACACTAAATGTATATACTCAGCTTTGAAAGATAATTACATGATCATCGACTGAATATTGATTTAGCAAAAATAAAGAATGTAATTATATTGGGAAGGTAAAAGAGGAGAAGTATATACATATGTGTAAGAGAGTTAAATTATTATTTTCTGTAATGAAAAATCAATATATATTATTTAAAAGTAAAAAGAATTTTAGAATATTTATTAAATAGCCCTGGCTGGTGTGGCTCAATGGATTGAACACTGGCCTGAGAACCAAAGGGTCACAGGTTTGATTCCCATTCAGGGCACATGCCTGGGTTGCAGGCCAGGTCCCCATTTGGGGGCATGCAAGAGGCAACCACATTTTTATGTTTTTCTCCCTCTCTTTCTCCCTCCCTTCCCCTCTCTCTAAAAATAAGTGATAAAATACTTTAAAATATATATTTATTAAATATAACATGTATTTATATGAATATAAATATAATTTATATTCAAATAACTACAAGAATAATAAAAGCACATTATTTTAAATGTGGAGGTAAATACTAGATAAAGGTTAAAGATACGAAACTAGTTACTTCTGGGGAGTGGAGTTGGAGGGTTGTGTCAGGGGGCTGTCATTTTTCATTTTAAACTGTGTTGCACTATTTGGCTTTAAAATTATGAATGTATGGAATTTAACAAAAGTGATTATCAGAGTCACTTCAATACATTACAGATTCTAGCTAGCTCCATGTTCCAGATTTTAGTTTAGTGCTTTCTTTTTTTAGTGCTGTTTTTAATGCTGTGTTATGATGATGAAGACCTTAATTCTTGAGCTAATGTGTAATATTTTAAATGGCATAAATGATATATCTGTGTGGTGAGAAGCAGAGCATTGAATAGTTATGTTCAAGTTATATGTAAGTGAAGCTTGAAGATTCAGGTCTGTTCTACATAGATTTTTTAAAAAGCCCAAGTTATAAGAAAAACTGCAATTACAAGAGGGATGGATGGTAGGGAAAGCAGACTATCATGTCCAGCAGGTTCATATGGTGCTGGAGTCATTAAGCTCCAACAATGATAGAAACTTGTTAATCACTGAGGCATCTGAGAGCTGGCAGTTAAGAAAATTCATGCCCCTTTATATACTAGACCTTGTATTCAAATGGCCAGAGGAATTCAGTGTATCCCTGGAGATGCAAACTAAGATATTAGTGCCCCTTAAGAAACTCATGGTTTAAGCCCTGGCTGGTAGCACAGTGTATAAGGCACCGGCCGGTGAACCCAAAGGTTGCAGGTTTGATTCCCCAGCCAGGGCAACATAACTAGGTTGCAAGCCCGATCTCCAGTCAGGTCTGTGGCTGGAGACAGGTGAAAAGCAACCATGCATTGATGTCTCTCTCCCTCTCTGCCTCTCTCTCGTGCCCTCTTTCTAAAAATAATAAAAAATAAAATCTTAAAAAAAAAAAGAAATTCATGGTTTAGTGGGAGCATAAAATAATAGAGGAAATCATGAGAAGACAAATAGATTAATTTTTTGGTGTGTGTTAAATGGGTTGACCTTTGAAATTCAGAAAAGTAGAAACTCAGATTTGTGTTGTCAAAAGAACTTCATGGAGGACACAGGACACAGAGCAAACTCTGAAAAGAGGGGATAGGATAGTGAGATGGGGAGGGGAGGGACCACATCTGTGAGCACATGGTGTATTCAAATCGGTACAAAAACAGCCTGGAGTACCTGAGGCACAGTTCCTGTGGAGCACTGGAGAAAGTGTTAAATAAGTAGGATGGGACTATACCATAGAATATACTAAAATTCAGGAAGGAGAATTTGGATTTGATGTGTTAAAGGTGGTAAACTTTTTAATTTTTTTTTTGAAAAGGTGGTACACTTTTAAAAGAAGTAAGTGATTTTTGATGTACCTTGGTTTAAAATATTATTGGGATTTTTTTCTTTCCCCTTTAATATAGAATGAAGTTGCTGTTTACCGAAAATACAAATATTCTGGATACTTTTTAGTATGGTCTTATGGGACCATTCTGTTAGAAATGAAAGAGTTTGAGACTAGATCTGAATTAAGGTCATGACCTTGCTGCAAGTAGTTTATTTCACCTTAGACATTCCCTGAATCTTGGTCAAGCTTTTTTTGTTTTGTTTTGTTTGTTTGTTTGGTCTTTTAAATTGGCCAAATGTGGTAGACACCTTTTGAGTTTCTTAGTTCTCACCCTCTTTCTCTGGAAATTTCCCTATGCTTCCATTCAAAACATTAATCAATAGGAAGCCATACACCCTACTGCTGATGGCTGATTGCACTTGAGGTAGACATTGACCAAAGCTGGACCTCTAGATCTCAGTGATACATTTCTTTGGTTGGGATGTTTGCAGTTAAATCAGTTCTAATTAGTGCAAAGTGGATTTTTCTACTCAAGAGTGATCTAGATCATAGCATGTTTCTCTAGATTGGTCCTAAGTAAGAACTGGATTGTGTGGAAGCTTTTTTAGCCAAATCTCTGGGTGCCCCTGGTTTATTCAGAATGTAGAAATGGGAGGAATATATATTGCTGTATAAATATAGATTTTTGTCAAATGAGAAAACCATTATAAGAAAAAATATAATTAGGTTGGTGAGTATTAGTGAAAAAATAAATAGCAAAAATGACTAAATCCCTTTTTCACTGTGGGGATTATCTTCTTTTGATTTGGAATAATTCTTACTAAAAGATTCTTTATAGCAATTTATGTAAAAGATATTTTAATCTGTAAGTTTTGTTTAAAATATAATTAATGTTAATTTAAAATAGGGAATTATGTTAAACATGTTGACTTGAGTAAAAACAGCAGGAAGAGCACACAGTTTTGTTAGGTACCAGTAGTTTATTCCTGTTTGTTTTTTGAAATGCACTAAATTAAATTTGAGAAGGAAAGATTCTCTTAATTCACTTTGTATACCTGATTACGTTTTCTTTACATTTCATCACATTAAACATATTATAGAATGGATTTTGGTGGAAAAGGAATTGTGACATTATGAAAGTTAACTGACACATTTTTCTGCTGTATGGCCAAGCTGTGTTGTGACACTGTGAAGTAAAGAATATATAGGAGAGCAATTTTCTCCCATGTAAGAGAGTATTATATTTGAGCAGTGTATGCCTTAGTTTATAAGAACTACTTAATTTGTACCCAAGTTTCTGTGGCCTATGGAATATATTTCATCTTTTTATTTCTTCACTTGATCTTTTTTGAGTTAGCATTAGGCTTTAGTTTTAGTTTTTTTTTGAAAACAAAATCTTTCCTCATGCTAGTGATTATTCTTTTTTAAATTCCTTTTAAATAATAGCAAGATTTATCTTCAAGTCAGTTAGGTTTTTAGCTTGAAAATAAGCCATTTCCAAAGATGTCTCTGAACCAAGTCTGACCTTTGAATTTTCCTTTTAATTTGTCCTTGATGTTGTTGGTTCTTTCACATTCCCTGGGCTTATTAGAGCATGTGAAGTTCTTATGACTCTCAGTTGATATAACAAACCTGTTAATGTAAATTTGTTTCTTGTTCTTCACATGTTTGTTGATTCTACACACTCGGATTTTTCAGGTCTAGATTTAAAAGATTGTATTTTGAAAGTAAGGAACTAAAGGATCCTTTCAAATTACGTTAATAGATTTAAACACTTGGTTTTACTTTCAGCCTCCATTAAAGACCTCTGGGAAATAAGACTCTACACATTTTTTGTTTTTTGTTTTTTTTTTAAATTTGACTTTGAGAGATAATCTAGCTGACTTACATGCAAAAGTGGAGTTTCTGGCTGAACACAGGGAGATTTGGGCTATTCTAGCAAACAAAATGCGAATAACTGACAGATGTTGTAGAACATGCCTCTTACTGGATTATGAACATATTATCACTGGTGTGATTAAGTAACAGCTCAATTTGAGCCTTTCCGCATGATTTCAAGAGTCTACTTTTAGAATCCAGATTGCTCTGTCACCTGCCTCACCCAGTATAAATAAGCATTTGTCAAGTGATAGGTAAGAAAATCAAAATATAGAAAAATAGCTTGTTCATTTGAGCTAATTTTATATTCTTACTTGAAATCTTTTACCTTTATAAATATAAGTTTAAATAACAATATGGGTTTCTTTATTCTTGGATTTGTTCAAGTAGAAGTGAGAGTGGTTTATTTTTGTTTCATGATCATTTCCACTTGAAGCAAGTTTGACATCTTGAAGATGAAGCAGTATCTTCTAATGAGGATTCCCAGAATATAGCGAGCATATTAATAAATCTTTCCATCATGCACTTGAAATCCATTGACTGACTACAGTTTGTCAGCTATTCACAGAGGAAGACTATATTGACACTTTCTCAGTTTTTAAATTTGATTAACTGCTGGCTATTGGCTTCATTAGGTGTTGCTGGTAGATAGATCAAAAGGGTATTGAACTTAGCAAAATGATAAGCAATGACTGTCTACTTAAATTTCAAAAAAGGATTATTATAAAAAAACCTTTTGTATGTATTTTTAAAAACTTCTCATTGATACAATGATTAATTAACAATCAAATCTGTCATCACCAGAATAGCTACTACTAGATTGATTTTAACTAAAAATCCTGTCCTTTTCTTCCCCTAAGCTCCAAGGACCCTTCTTCTGTATCTGTAATTTATTTCCTGAGTCTATACAGCCCAGCTGACTTAATTCTTTCTACCTCTGTAACTTTCTAAATAAACTTTTTCCTTCAGCTTGTTTGAATCCCTTGGCTCTGAATTTTTTCTTTGCCAAACTCAAGCACCCAAGGCTGCTGAACTGCGGTCCTGTCTAACTCCTCTGGGAGCACCTGGTGCCAGTTTGCTGCTAAGAAAACAAATGACGTTGAAATTGTCTAAGCAACGGCTCTATATTCCAGTGACATCATCAAATGATTTATGATTCTGGTAGAAGAATACCAAAACATCAATTTATTTGAGGGATTTTTTTGAATTGAAAGTCTTAAGAGATGATTTGGTGAGGTTGGTTTTAGGACAGAAGACATCACCGCTTTTTATAATTTTCCTCCAGAGTGCTTAGCACAGCACCAGCATGCTAAGCTGATTGAGAAGATAAGAAATAAACATACAAAACTATAAACAAATAGCTTCCACACTGAGGATCACAATACCGTGCAAAAAACACAGACTTGGAAGTCAAACATAGCTTCGAGGTCTTCTTTTTCCTCCTACCAACTGCATAATTTTAGGCAAATTATTAACCTCATTGAGTTTTATTTGAGGGAAAAAATGGAGATATGGATAGTTCCTCCCTGACCCCACTCCCAACCAGCACCCAGTTTGTTAGGATTCAACAGAAAAACCTGAATGGAAAAAAAAATTTTTAAAGAAAAACTTGAACAATAATAGGTACTTAATGTGTGTTTTAAGTTTCAAGAGAGTGATTTTGAGTTACAGAGCAAGGAAAGCCTTCCTCATTGTTGGAGGAGTTAGAATAACTGTTGATCAGAAAACAGCACACCCATTTGTTTTGATTGTCTCCAGGTTGGAGATGAATGTCACAAAGCTGGGAAGTGCTAGGTTTTTTGTTGTTTTTGTTGACATTGAATAACCAGAGACAAGAAAAGCATAAAATGTGCAAATTGTAAAGTACAGGCAAGTGTAAAAGGAATTAGGAAGAGAAAATGAGTGTGGGTTTTTGGTAAACTGGAAACTATTAGTCCCAGAAGGCCCATTAGAATGTGGATAAGAATGTGGGAGAAGGGGTGTGGCAGGAAACTGGAAATACATATTACCTTTCTCTTCTGCACTGAAATTCTCTTCCCCAGCCAAGATCAGGGCTGGTAGAGCCAGCCAAACCAGATGATCTTTCTGTTTTCCTTTTCCTGGTTTAATTTCTGCAGGACTTTGACTCCCAGCCAGAGTAACCCTAAAGGTCTCTGCATTTAGCTGCCAACTTCTGTCCCCACATCTTCAAAACCAAACTAAGGCAGACTTTCATTTACACTGCCAAATGCACTGGACAAAAGGCAGAATGACTCTTTAATTCTTTAGAAGCAGCAGTGTGCATAGAGTCCTATTTTATGCAAAGAAGTTTATGGTATACTTTGTAAAATAAAAAGAACAGTAAATTGGTACTTAAATTCAAGGCATTAAAGAGCTCAGAATCTAATATAAGACACTACAGATATGTGAAATGAGATTGCCCTGAGATTTAAAAGATAAAATCCACCTTTAATGGATTGGTAAAGAGGGGTAGTTATTCTGTAAAATGAAGATAGTACCTTGTAGAATAGCTTTTAGGATTAAATGAGCAAATACACACAAAAGTGCTTAGAAGGCACAGATGAAAAAGGAATTCTATGGAAAGTAACCTCACAAAGTAATCTGATTACGAATTCCTAACTAGGCAGACAATGGTGGGTAGTCATGCCCCAGGCACATAACTTTATAATAAAAGGCTTATCTTTGCCTTAAGTAAATCCTGCCCATTGTTTCTCTGCCACTAGGTTAATACACCTTTGAAATGCCTCTTTTCATTTCAGTGAGGCATTTCCTCACTCCTAACCACCCTCAAGAGAGCACCTAATTTCAATTGTCCAGGGATCCTATTCCCACCTTGCTCCCTCCACCTTCATGTGATCTTGCTCACATTCCCTCCTTAATTTCAAATGTGTAAAAGAAATTGCAAAACTCTTATTCTCCGAAGCATTTGGGATCTTGCTTCCAGCCAGTGTCATCTGTTTCGGACATTCTTAAACTGACCAATGGTAGCCAGCACACAATGTGTATTCAATAAATGTGAGCTGTACGAAACTCAGGGAGGAAAAACATTTCCTTTTGTCCTTCTGAGTTCTTTAGGTTGGTTGAAGAATTAAATTAACATGAAACACACTAACAGGAGAAAATCAAGTTTAGTCTTTAGGTTCCATATGGAACCTAAAGAAATTACCAAAGCAGGCAACTTTTATACTTTTTAAACAAAATAGAAAATTCATGATGAAATGGCAGGACAAGGAAATTTAGGCTTGGGTGCTAATTAGTTTAGAAATTAAGGAGAGTTCACACTGCTTTCTTGGCCCTGAATTTCCTATGAAGATAGGATATCTCTTTACCTCCCGGAGCAGGGAGAGTAACTTTAACTTGTCATTTTTACTTCCTGCTTCCAGGGAGACAGAGAGGAGGGTGAGCGTCCTTTTTGTACCAACTGTTTCCCAACTAACTTTAATTCAAAGCAATCAATAAGCCAAAGTAGCATATTTGGGGGTGGCAAATTTTCCTCTCTTACATTGACTTCAAGCAGTGATTCCTAATTTGCCTAGTGACAAAAATCACTTGGAAGGACTTGTTAAATTGAAATATTTCCAAACCCCTGCCAGAAGATTGTATTTCAACAGAAAAGGTTGGTGAAAGTGGATTTTATATGCTAAACAAATGTTTCAAAATTCCTTAGCTTTCTCAAGTTTAGAAAATACCACCTTAGTCAAAAGATACAAACTTCCAGTTATGAAGTAAATAAGCCCTGGGGGTGAAATGTATAGCATGGTAACTATGGTTAATAATACTGTATGGTATATTTAAACGTTGCAAAGAGAATAGATCTTACAAATCCTTAGCACAGGAAAAAAAATGTTTGTGGGTGTGGGGTAATGAATGTTAACTAGACATATTTGCGGTGATCATTTTGCAATATATACAAATATCAAATTATTATGTTGCATACCTGTGAGAACTATGCTCACCCAGTCCATAAAACAAATGGACAATGAAGCCAGGAGTATAATGAAACTGAGGTGTTTATTTGCAATCTTGCAAGAGTGGGTGCCTGCCTAGCAGTATCTGGTGCGCAGGCACACCAGAGTGGGAGAAACTGATGCATTTATCCCTGAAGCAAGTAGTCCCTCCCCAATTTCCTCATTGGCTGCGTACTTCTGAGTCACAGTCTCGCACAATCACATCTAAACAAATGATTGGGCAGTTCGAACCCTAGTGCGGACAACTTTTGGCATGAATGTGGCCTTCCCTCCTTTTCTTTGTTCTCTGAGGCATCTGTGATATAGTTGCATCTTCCTTTTGTTAATCCTGTTTACTCAGAGACTTTCTGACTTGTTTGTAGTCTGATTTAGCCTTTAATCATTCCCGAAGGTGGTATAGTCCAGTTGGAGAGTCACCTTTCTTCTTATTCCCTACAATTGCCCCTATTTTGTTTGAGAAAATTGACTGCTCAAACTTATGATTTTTCAAATCTTAAAAGGATTTACTTGCTCTGCCTCACAACAAGGATTTTGTTCAGCCTCTAGGAGGAGGAGATTATTGGCATTTGTTTAGTTAGCATGGTCTCAGTTAACCTGTGGACTAAACCCCTAAAACAAGGTGTTAGGTCCAGAGAGAGTGAGAGGAGAAATGATGAGGGAGCAGGCCATGAGTTTAAACGATTTATTCAGCCACCTGCACCAGTAGGCTAAGACCAGGAAGGCAGGAAGGTGTCAGCAGTGAACAAAGAAAGGCAGAAGGGTCTTTAAAAGGGGATGGGGGGGCCGGGGGGGGGGGAGGAAGTTGAAGAGATGCTCTGTTGATGGTTTTGGGGGAGTTGGCTCTGAGAACAGACAGGGCTTACTCCAAGAGGGGAGTTACCAGGTTCTTACAGGCAGGCTACCATATCCTTGGAGAACATAGGCCTAGTGAGCAGACCAAGACATCTTTGAAGGACACAGGTGGTTTCTAATTATTAGCAGTTACTGAGGAGGCAGCAGATTTAATGAGGTTTGCTAAAATTATACTGGGATTCCCAGAACTCAGGTCTTATGCCCAAGATACGGAATGATACAACAGCCTAGAGCAGTGGGCACACTGGCTACTATGATTAAGGAGATGATAGCTGACATGACCATTCATTTCCATTTACTACCCTCTTGGTCATGCTTGATAATGTATAGCTTCCTCCCTTTGTTGTTCTGTTTACTCAGAAACTTCCTGCTTCATTTGTGGTTTGGCCTAGCTGTTCAACAGTGGCTTAGCCTAGTTTGAGTCACTTGCTACCCTGTTTCTCACAATTTGCCCTGTCTCTTCTGGAGAGTTGACTACTCAAACCTTTGATTCTTGACTTTCAAATCTCTTAAGCCCCACTCCTTTTAAAAACACCTAAAATATACAGTCCTGCCAGATCAGGCCATTTTTAAAAATAGACAAGCAAGAGGTACCATCCTTCAGAAACACAACAATTTACAGCTTAGTATTATCCAGTTATAAATTCAAAGTCCCCAGCAGCTGCTACACTCAATTAGGGGAGGATCTTGCGCACACTCCCTAACTCTCACACCGTATGTAATTCCCTATCTCTGCACAAGCTGCATATCTCTCTTCCCCTCATTTGCTCTCCTTTGCCCCCCTCACCCTGCTGGGAGCCCACATTCAGGGCAAAGTCCAGGTTAGTTAGCTGTCCCCAGGGAGCAGCACACTTGATGTTCAAAGTCTGGCACTGCTAGGCAAGCTGGAATCCTGCTGTGTTCTAGGGGCAACAGATTTAGCAACAGGGTTAGAAAGCACAGTTAAAACCATAACCAATCCCTGGCTGGTGGCACAATGGATAAGGCACCGGCCTGTGAACCCAGAGGTTGCTGTTTCGATTCCCAGATTCCCAGCCAGGGCAACATAATCAGGGTGCAAGCCAGGTCTCCAGCCAGGTCTGTAGCTGGAGGCAAGTGAAAGGCAACCATACATTAATGTTTCTCTCCCTCTCTGCCTCTCTCCCCTCCCCTCTCTATGAAAAATAATAAAAATCTTAAAAACAAACAAACAAACAAAAACCCCATAACCACTAAATGACAAGGGCAGGGACCAATTTTTTTAAATGTCCTCATTGGGAAAAGAGTGGCTTTTCTGGAGGAAGGTGAGCAAGGATGTCACGCCTGTCTAAAGTCCTTTTTGCCCACTATATTTAGTTTGTGCTGATTCAGGATTCCCCACTTTCAGACTTCTGGGTCCTTTCTGTCCCAGTCATTAGGACAGGAAAACCGGTTTTAAAGTGAAGCCCACACACTGCCCGATACTTCACCAACCCAACTATTTAGTTCAGCCAAACCATTGAGTCTCAGGAGGCAGAGATGCAAATGAGCTTCTTTTTCTTCCTCCCTTTCTTTCTTTAAAATTTTTAAAAAGAATTTATTTATTATTTTTAGAGAGAGGGGAAGGGGGAGAAGCAGAGAGGGAGAGAGACATCAATTCACCTGCCTCCAGCTACAGACCTGGCTGAAGACCTGGCTTGCAACCTGGTTATGTGCCCTGGCTGGGAATCAAACCAGCGACCTTTGGGTTTGCAGGCCAACACCTATCCACTGAGAGAATTTTTAATTCTTAATGACAACTAAAATAATTAGCATTCTTTAAGTTGACAAACTTACGAATACATTTCATAATTTTCATAAACATTTCTTTTTCCTCCACTGGCAAACACTTACATTTTATTCTGGGTGATTATTACATTCCTTTAGTGTGCTCAAAAGTTAGCTATTTCATTATTTAGTGATCTTGACAACTTTTACAGAGGCTACAAAAGAGGTGGGGGAGGTACCAAGCTACACTTGTAACATCCACTTACAGTCTTGGGGGAATTTCCTTGTCCTCCTTTTCTATCCCTCTCCTTGCTTTTCTGTGAGTATATAACGTTACCTTCTTTATGGGGAGGGTTCTGATCAAACTCTTTACTACTATTTTTACAGTGGAAGCCATGATTTTAGCTTTTTGCTTCCATTTTTCCTCTTCTAACAAATGCCTTCTGTGTCTAAGTAATTTTTCAACTGATCTTTTCTCCCATCCCTCTATCTTTTGTAACTTTCTGGAAATATCAGGCCAGCTTTTGGTCACAAAGTTGACTTTAAAGAGACCTTGTCCTATTGGTTCTTCAGGATCTAACCCAGAGACTTTCTCATCTGATCCCTAAGTTTTTCTAAAAATGCAGAGGTGTTTCCTCATTCTCTTGCTGGATTTCAAATACTTTGGACACATTCTGTGATCTGGGAACTGATTTTCTTACCCTCCTAATTAGTAGGGTCCTGCATTTGGGTTCTATCTCTAGTTTCCTTGTTTCTCTATCCTGGATCTGTGTTGGGGAACTTCTGTTTAGCTGGTATAACCCCGTGGCCAGGAGGGCCCTGTCGTTCCCAGATAGCCATGGCTGCTCTCCTAATCATTGCTCTTTCCTCACCAGTAAGTAGTATGTCCATAATAGACATTATCTCAGCCTAAGTATAGAGGCTGGGTCCCTAAAACTGGTCTAATTGCCCAAGAGGGTCTTCTAAGAGTGATTGCACCTCTTTCTTAAAGTTCCTGTCCTCTGTGCTGATAAGAGGGTGTTTCACAAATCCAATTTGCCCTCATCTGATAGGAACTTCTTGAAGGGGCAGCATCTGTTGTTTGGAAGGAATGGGGAAGTTTTTAATATCCTTTTTTTAAAAAACTGTTCTCACTTCTTTTTTAAATTTTGATAGGCAGGAGCAATTGGTTTAGTCTCCTCCTCATTTTCACCAGTTTCCCTATCACTCCTTTTTCCGTTTCTCCCTGAACCTGTGGACCATCAGGGGAGTAAGATGGGACAGGCGATCCCAGGGCCTTTCTTCAGGCTTTTTCTCTGTCTTCCTCAAGAGGAAACTTGCGGACCTGTTTCAGCAGCCAACAGAAGGCATAGTCCTTCTCTTCCTGTGGGAATGAAAGCTTATCATTCACATAGAGACCCAGTCTTCATCTGATTCAAATCAGGGCCAAAACCCCCCTGAGGACTCCTTGGGCCAGCTGAAACAACAATACTTTACTATTTCCTGTTTTCCCTTTTCCTGTGTCCAGGGACACTCTCCCCAATACTCTAACATTCTCCCTAATGGAATATCAGGCGGAATGTCCTTGGGGCCTCCCTTGGCCCCCTTCTTTTAGTTTCTCTAGGCCTAGAATTCTTATTTCCTACCCTCAGTCAATTTCCATGTCTGAGCTCCCTGTGAACTCCACCTCCCCACCAAATGGAGGTTCCTTGCACACCTCAAGATTTGCTTGATCCATCTCCAGCTGTTTTCCTTGAGGGAGAACGGAACCACGGATCAGGACTCCACACTCTCTTTGTGTCTGTGACATGTCCCAGTCACACACACTTGACCTACAAGGATGCTCAACCACCAAGGCATTACTTAAGTCCAATTTTCCTACTTTGGCCCATGCATGAGCTTGCCTGGCTGCCACGGTACCAGCTTTCTCTACCCTGTGTCACTATTGCTGTCCTCTTGATTTGGGGCCCAAATGTTGGAAAATTTTAGCTTCAGGTAACAGCCAATAAGCTTAGTTATTCATATATGTAAAAGCTATTGTTTCAGGAACTGAAGGAATGACTCATTTTGATTCCAATCAATAAGCTTACTAATTTTTCCCAACATTTATTTATTTTTAAATTTTTATTTATTATTGTGGTATTACAATTGTTTTATTTTTCCCCCCTTTGCTTTCCCACTCCTCTACCCCC